>JAYMFT010104017.1:0-27880 GCA_038088735.1 Panulirus argus
TATATATATATATATATATATATATATATATATATATATATATATATATATATATATATATAAGAAAAAACTAAGGTTTTTTTTTTCAGGAAAGCTGACCCCCACCCATTTTTTGAGGTACTTCCTAAAAAGCTACATAAAAACAACCACAGGATCAACAGGCCCAGCACAAGTGCTAATACTTTTTGAAATATTTCACTTAGTAAATAAAGATCATTCTACGTAGAAAAATTGAATATTTTCGCTTGTAATGTCGGATGAAAGACGGGGGATTTTTCCATGCAACTCTTACGTAGCTCTCTAATTCCGACTATGCTATTGTAGCCGTCTACCGTAACAACAAAAACAAAATTTCTTTTTTCATCCGTTTTCCACTTTTTCTAATCAGCTCCATCATCTCGCTCTGTCCGCTTCCCTTATATTTCAGCAACATTGACGAAAGCAGATACGGACAGGATTTTCCTAATAGTGGTGTCACAACCTATGTTTAATACGGCTAAAGCAAAACAATCTTAGTTTTATTCTTTCCTTTCTCAAAACCTTCACAGCTTTCCTATCTCTCTTGACGATGGTTGACCGTCATAACCAAGGAGTCATACTGTCGTGCCCTCAGGGTTAAAGCTCTCCTGAGACAAAGCTTATAAACGAAAAGTCACATTTAATTTTTCTGGAAGCAGTTAAACATAAGAGACATATAACTGAATTTAAAGATCACGAACACCTATATTATACATATATGTAACAGGCTGGGAGATAGGGATATCGTGTGTGTGTGTGCGTGTGTGTAAACCTTAAGCTGACCTGTCACTCCCTTGTGTAAACACGTAGGATCCAGAAGAGAGTACAGTTCATTTTCAATTCTTTATTCCTTGATAGAGGAATCGGGATCCTAGCGCTGTCATTAGCTACCCCGTACAATAATACCAGATGCATCTGGCAAGTGTCGCAAGTACATATAGATATAACAAAGGGGCTTACTAAAGCCTAAGGGAGTTTCACTCCCTGTTTCACCAAGTTGTCCTGGGGATACAGAAGTGAATTTTAGTATGTCATGTCAGCTGTGATATACGGTTAAGCCTGACCACATTGCAAGAACATTCTAGATAAAGACCAGTTCGGCTTAACCCGGGGGTGTTCTTTATCCGGGGGAAGGGGTAAGGGGTTGAATTACCCCCAAGTTTAAATCATCATGAGGTCGCGGGAGATTAGAATTAATATTCTACTTTCTACATAACACTAATACGACTTTCAGCTTCTAAAGTTTTAAATTTTAAGAGAAAATGTAGATAAAAGCGACGATATATATGTATCTGTCCTTTACCAACAAATACTATATTTTTATTACATATATGTACTTGGGTGTGTACAAGAGGGAAATAATGTTTTGGTAGTAGCGAAAGCGGGAATTTGTGGGAAAAATATCAGAAGCCATCTCTGGTCATTGGGTCGTTGGCTTGTTGCTAGGGCGTTAGGAGTATCAGTTGCAAATTGTCATTAATTGAGAGTCAAATTGAAGCTATATCCACCGTACAAAGAATCTTTGATGTACAAGATACCAATTCTGAGAACAAATTCACACGTAAAATTGTTAGATCCTCATATGGCACCACACATCAAGCCAAGAAGTCTGAAGCTTTGATTGGCTGTTGATGACATTATAGAAAAAAAAAAGTTTGTTTGTATATGTGTGTGTGTGTGTGTGTGTGTGTGGAGAAAAATATAAACTATGCAGATTTCTTTCATAATATAACGAAATTATTGGAAATGTAAAGTTGCTTTGAAGAAATGAACAATTCAGATATATTTACTAAGGTGCAGTGTGCAAAATCATATTCCACCTACTTTTCTTGCTTCTAACATACAAATAATGTTAACAGGAAGTAAAGAATATAAAATCATAATGTTGGATAAGAGGGACAATGTAATTCAAATTTTCTGACTTACATGAAAAGAGATATCCTAAATTTATTTCTAGAAAATTCTCTGTGATGGAATGATATTGTGCTTAGACTAAGGAATTACTTCAAGCATGTTTAACATCTAGACGACATATTTATGAACATAACTTGTAAGCCTTTTCCAAGTAATTGACTTCATATTTCATTGGTAAAGCTATAAACGACTATCATAACTATAAGTAATTTTGTCTCACAAGCAGGCATGCTAACCCTACCGAGACAACACGCGTCTTGGTGATAATTTTGAAATTAATCGGAACATATGGGACAATTATTTTTGTATGTGCTCCTGCTGCTCTATCAAAATGACTACCTTCATTGTAACATGCGTAAATTTTCAATTTAACTTTGCATAACTTAAGTTTTAGTGGGATCAAATCTCTGTCTAGCAAATAAACCGCCGTTTAAGTCTACGGTGGGAAATTTTGGCGATGGCGCCATAGCCTTATCTCTTCGAGAAGACAACTTTTTTCTTTTTCACACGTTCTTTCCCAGTCTATCTTTCACAGACATTGTTGTTAGTGTAATCATCATGAATCACTGAAAGTCCTGATTGACTTAGTTAAATCTCGTGGCATCTGATAACAAGACAAAGAAATATATGTACGTATGTTTAAGTCAATCCATGTAGCGTCCACTGATTAAGGGATACATCATAAACTTTTACAAGGGTAAAATATAAACGTTAATGGTAAATGGTCCATAAATATTTCTAATTTCCAAAAAAGGAGCAAATATGTTGCTTTTGCTGTAATGCTGCCATTACACGATTAGCTGCCACTGGGCAACTTATGAAAGTGTTTATTGCGGTGCATTTCTCTAT
The DNA here is from genome assembly GCA_038088735.1 of Panulirus argus. NCBI lineage: Eukaryota > Metazoa > Arthropoda > Malacostraca > Decapoda > Palinuridae > Panulirus > Panulirus argus. The sequence goes on from JAYMFT010104017.1 coordinate 2,782, forward strand.
CTGTTGGTTTAAAGTTGGGCTGATTTCAACACCTAATTCTATTGCTTATCTACTAAAAACTTTTCGTACTGAGAATAAAGCAGAAAATAGAGCGGCAATCAATTTTTATACACATGTATCACCGACTTGAACTAAAGTACAAATAATAATCCCATTAGACATTATCATGACGTCATTATCAGGACATCTTATTGGTGGAATCAAAAGTATATAGTTCCGGCCCGTTTCAGTTTGATTATTCCCTGAAAATTGGGTAAAGTGGTTTTACCGACAATTCCTGTCCATCTCTCTAAAAAGGATATCTTTTCTCAATGCTACTGTTCAAGCTGGCATGTTGACTTAGATCAAAGACAGTGAAATCACTCCTCATAAAAAAATTTGCATCATGACATTATCATCAAGACTTCTCATTGGTGGAATCAAAAGTGTATTGTTCCGCGCATTTGGAATTTGATTAACTTGTAAAGATGCCAAAAAGGTAATTTTTTATCGACATTTACTGTCTATCTCTTAAGGAGCATAACTTTTTTATAATACTATTTTCAAGCTGTTGTGTAGATTTAGCCACAAAAAATATGTATGTTATGTGCGTATGTTTTCCTCGAGATAGATGCCAATCTTAACAGTTCGTGAATACCGAGCACAAGTTCGTCAAACAGAATCGTGAATGCGGCGGTATTTCTTAGTACTGACAAGATTATGACAACAAAATACAAATAGATTACTTCGTAAGTGCATTTGAAACTTCATTAAATGAGAAGAAAATTCTTTACTTGGCTATATAGAGTGTCATTATTCCTTCGCTAACTTTTATGGCAACACTAAGGTCTGAATTTTCCCGCCAAGCCTCTCCCGCCTTACGCGCCTCCCATGAGACGCCAGATGAGGCGCGACAACCTTAGAGTGCGGAGCATCCTGTCGAAATCTCTTCGCATTATGGCTTTAAAGTAAGTTTATTTGAAGAACATTATGCTAAGTGGATTAATTAGCAATCAATTTACATGTATTATGTGATCCTAAGGTAAAGTAATAAAGAAATTAGATATAAATAAGATTTTCTGTAAGATTTGTGTGAAAGCCGGCTGGCTTCATAGAGGTCTGAGCCGGAATCCATGAAATTTAAGTGATGCAGTCATAAAGAATCTTTATGATATATTAGACCACTTATGATGTATTGATTATTGTTATATAGAATATGATTTTTTTCTTGTAATGGTTGTGAAGAATCGAACATAACAGTCCGGCGATCAAAATAGTATTGCCGAGAACGGTGGTACTGGTTGGATGAAGTGAACTGTAAAATTTAAGTAAAAAAAATGTATAGGAATCTTGAATTGTTGATTTGTTTTTGGTATGTTAAAATTAAGGTAAGTTGTACATGTACTTAATGGTGTTTGAAGTTGGGAACGTAACGGAATCTGCTTGTGGTAAAGATTAATATGTGCAGAAATATGCAGTTGGCACGTCCATTCGTTTAATTGATGGAACATTTCTTTAAATACTTTGGATGTAAAGTAAACTGCCACCGCTTGTAGCCAAAAACCTAGTTTAATCCATTTTTTTTCTAAGCTTAGTGATTAAATTCACAATGCTCGTACGTAGCTCCCCACCAAAAATGACCGGAATTGTGTTAGTGCCTTTTTCACTTATGTAAAATTTAATTACTCCATATAATTTTCGATGCACATGATGTACTTTTATGAAGGATGAAGTAAAACATTTAAATTTGCAATATTTGGTAGAAAGAGATTTTCATCTTGGTGGGGGTGACGCCATGTTAGGAAACGAAAGATTTCCCGCCATTTCTGGCAGGGCGCCTTGGTAGAAAACGAGAATTCTCGCCATTTTGAATTTGAAGCCGTTAATGTGACCGGCTACTTGATTAATTTTGGGATTTTGAATTTGATTTTCGTTTTGGGATTTGTTCTAAAGTGTTTTGTTGCAAATAATTACCTTGAACCTATGTGATGTTACTGCTAGCAGAATACATAGTCCCGGAAAAAAGAGCTTTTGATATTGGCGCCATTTATTGCTCTTGGTTCTAACAATTTTCAGTTGATTGGTTTGATAATTCTGGTTAGATATTTCCCGGTTCAGTAAATATAATAATTAACGGTTTCGCATCCGGCATCCCACTAAACATTTGTGATACGCCCTTTGTGATTTTGGCGCCATTTTTCTTTAGCCTTCCTTTATTTCAATGCGTTCTACTTTGCTGATATCCTCTTTACTGTAACGAATACTTATTACATTTATGTATTTGAATAATTTTCGAGTTCGTTTGATAAACCATTTTAGCTGTACGTTATGAACTCTGGAAATATTTTTAATCCTCCAAAATGTTAAGGTAGTTATCTGATTACGAAAATTAAAATACCGACCGTTCGTGTCCATTTGTCAGTGAGTAATGCATGAATTTTCCCGCCAAACCACCTGGCCTGTTTCCTTTTGCCGCGTAAGTGCACCCCCCCCCCCCCGGTCCCTTTGTTTCCGCGTTGAGGGAACGAATATTCCCGCCAAGCTGCGCCCTGCTTGCTTCCCGCGCCGCACGAGTGCGTCACCAGTCGAGGCGGAACGACTTTAGTTAATTTGTTTGATGCTTCACTTCCTGCGAAAGGTAAGTTTCTTGGAAAATATATGTCTTTGTAAGCAATGAATTTCTGAATATATTAAGTGATATTAAGTATGAGATTCATTTGTAAATCGGTTTTCATGGTTTTTGAGACGAAGGAATTATAGGCGTGTGACAACCATGAAGGTTTTATGATATAGTAAACCTGTCGATTGATTTTATTTGAAGTTCTAAAGGATTTTTGTGGAGGAAATGCATGGAACTAATGGCAGTAAGTTATGAAAACAGTAGTTATATAATAAAAGTTATTCATGAGTTTTAATATGTGAAATTGTAAATTGTGTTTTTAGAAAGTGGTACTTTTGATTTATATTACCAAGGTAGAACGTATTTATTGTTTATGATCTGAAAATTATGCTAAAGCTGGGAACATAAACGGAATTTATATTTTAGGTGAACGCATAATATTGGGGGTGAGGAAGTAAAGTTAGGCGTAGGTCATCCGTAGACCTTCTCCATTCCTTTAGTGTGAAAGAACTTTTCAACTTAAGGGATTTGACTAGTAAAACCCAGTAACCCGCCATCAGACATATGACCGCTCAATTTTCAGCTTGACAAATATTAGTAGCTCAAACTATGTAATTCCAGCTCTTAGTAGATTATGATGTTTATTCCTTACATGACTTCCCTGGGCATTTTACTTTACGGTTAGTCTTACACCGTTTACATTTTTTAAGTTTCTTTGTTAATGGGTTCTCTTTGGGTTCATAGCTATAACGGCAGAAAATGCAGCTCCCTTCTAAGATGTCTTCCCTTGAACTAATGTCACTTGTCGCCACTTTCCCTTCTTTCTTGCTTTATTTTTATTTCGAGACCAAGTTGATATTCCCCAACTTTCATGTGCGTTGAATCCTTTACATGTAATACCTCACGGGTAGCTGGAATTTGAAGCAAACTTCCCGCCAAAAACGGCCACTGCGACGACGCCCTTGTGATATTGGCGCCGTTTTCCCTCTGAATAATGTATATGTCTATTAATACCTAATGCTTTAATGAATACTTTACCTTTGTAATTGTGTGTTGTAAACTTCACTTAATGCCTGTAAGAGTCGCGTGAATATGAGAGTAGGATTCCTGACTTGTTAAGAAACTATGGTATGAAATAAGATTTCCCGCCTTTTTTATTAGGACGCCATGTTAGAAAACGAGATTTCCCACCATATTTGGCAAGGCGCCAGTTAACTAGTCTGGTTGAGTTCGTTTAATTAAGACCACATTTTTTTACTATCGTATTTACAGTACTTCATCTTACGATTTTTCCAGATAAAGTATAAGTATCGTGAATTTACGTAAACGTAATGGTTATCATAATACGTGTCCTACAAAAAACATCCATTACGAAACGCTTTTGTGGCTTGGCTTCATTTTCTACTAGTTTTTAGAATGAGTTAATTTGATAATCCCATATGATGCACATTTCTTGGCTGAGTTATTAAAATATAGTAAGTAATATTCGACCCAACATCCCGCCAAAACGTCATTGCGATACACCTTTGTGATTTTGATGCCGTAACAACTTAAATATTCCATGTTACGTATCCCTATTATTGTGACGGTTGCTGCACTTATATCGAGCGTAAGGTCAGTCAAATGCGACGGGATTTCTTGCTACTAACGTTAGCACAATCCAAAGGGGATTTACCCATTAAATGTATTTGGAAATCCAGTAAATGTAAAACAAAATTCCCCGCAGATCTATGAGAAGCGCCATTATGTCTCCTAACTTATCGGAACACATTGAATTTTCCCGCCAAGTTGCACCTCCTGCTTCTCGCGCTGCGCGACATGAATTTTCCCGCCAAGCCGCCCCTCTTAGTTCCCGCGCTGCGCGACGCGAGTTTTCCCGCCAAAGCGCCTCTCCTAGTTCCCGCGCTGCACGATATGGATATTCCCGCCAAACCGCCCCGCTTTTTTCCCGCGTCGCCAGTCGAAGCGGGACACCCGTAAAGTTCACAGTCTGCTAGACTGACCTTTCAATCAGCTCAAGGTAAGTTTGAGAAACCATTATTCGTCTTTTGGTTAGATTCTTAGAATATATATTAAGTGTTATTAAGCTAATATGATGAATATTGTGAACTATGATGGACGCAAAGAACTGTGGTGATGGTAAGACGAAAATACCCTTGATGTCTATTTTTTTTTCCAGGAATATCGTATTATGGTTTTTACATGTATTGAAAAATGGAATTTTCATTAATAGTGAACGCTTAATACGGGTGTGTGGAAGTAAATATGGACGTAGGTTATCCTTAGACTTCCATTCAGATTTGACGAAACTTTAACCTCATAACCAATTCTGTTAATGGAAATGGACTTACCATAGACTACCATCACTTGTCACTAGATCCTTCCCCTACTGATTAGTTTTAAGTTGCTTCACGAAATATGTTAATGCGCAATTTCAACGAAATTTTTATATGACATGAGCACTTAATTGTAGGGTTAGTGATATACCTTTCAAATTTTCAAAGATGTCTCATCGGGCTAGATCTGTTTGGGTTCTCTCTCAACTCGATTGGTTGGCAACGGTCAGTTCCTGACAAAAATGTTTAATTATGGACTAATATTTGGTTCCATTTTCCCGCATTGCTCGTAACGCTTTCATTATCCTCTTTAGTTCCATTTTAATCCACTTGATCTACCACAACTCATTATCGTTGGATATTTTTTTTTAATATCTTAGTAGATGTCAAATTCCCGCCAAAAAATTGCCTACTTGTCGCCTTTGTGATTTTGGCGCCATTTTCTTGACCGCCAAATCTCAGTTTTCAAGTTGAGTTCTAGTAATCTTTATCAATTCCTTTTTATAATTTTGTTTGTTGGATATTTCTCAGAGTAGCAGTTACAAAATTGATTCGTAACGAGCATCTTGGCAAAAAATGTCTTGCAATACTTCTTAGTACATTTGGCGCCATTTTTCACTCCCGTAATGACGTTCCGTTTTAATGGTAATCCCTATTACTACTAGGAATAACTTAATGCTTCCATGTAATTAATCTTACAATATGTGAATTCGGTAATGTTCTACCCCTTTAGCATTATTTTTCTAACTTTTGATTTAGCCGAAAGGCATTGAATCATTCTCCAATTATGCGTGTTTTATGAGGTGAATGCTTTATGAATTAACGAGCATATTAGTTTGTCAGATTAGCCAACAATAGTGCATTTCTTACTCATAACATTAGACCAAGCTAAAAACAACTTGTCTGTTAAAAATGTTCGAAAATCTAGTAAATGAGAAAATTATCGGCGTGGTTATTGAAACTTTATGACTTCGCCAGCGATTATGTAATAATCTACGCACCAGTCCTCGCTCCCGCGCAAAACTGAGTTTTCCCGCCAAGCCGCCTGCCCGCCTTTGTTCCCGCGCAAATCTGAGTTTTCCCGCCAAGCTGCCCACATTTTCCCGCGCAGTGTGACTGCTACGCCAGTCGTGCCGGAGCCTCCGTCGAGTTCACATAATACGCCTAAATAGTCCATCAAATCACAGTTCAATGTAAGTTTAATTGAAAAATTGAGAAGTATTTTAGCAACTTAAGATATAGTGTTATGTTTGGATAATAAAAATTAGATGAAATATAATTCTGAGACTGGTCCGAAAGCCATTGTATCAAGGCGGACTTTGAGCTAGACCGTAGGAATTTTGGGTCAAGCAACCATATTAAAGTAAGCCCATTTGATGTTTTAGTGTGCATTTTTTTTTTTGTGCAATAGGACGTTATTTGGAATTCAGTAAGTGCTTGCATATTCCTTGTGGAAGTTAGTTTTTACGTTGGAAAGTTTGAGATTTCTTGCCATTGGGAGTTTTTGTGGGAAACTTCAATTGTGTAGTTGACAGAACTTGTATCGTATCACGCATTGTTGAAGAAAGGTTGACATTTTACGAAGATTGATGTTTAAAACTGATAAATCGTCTGCTCTGGTGTCGTGTGACTGCGTAAAGAATCCTAAAGAGCTTCAGAATATTTGAAAATTTAAGGTTATATCGAATCCTGATAAGTAAGGCGCTCTTTGGTATTTGGTCTGGGGCTGATGTAAGCATGCAAGTTAAGCTCAGATATTGTTTTAATTATTTCTCCTCTCAGATTTTGCTTTTGTGATAACCAAAAATCTCGCAAACTATTACTACCTGCCTAAAAACCCATCCCGATACGCCCTTGTGATTTTGGAAGTTCTCTCTCTCTCTCTCTCTCTTTTTTTTTTTTTTTTTTTTTTTTTTTTTTTTTTTTTTAGGGCAAGGAATCACAGCTAGGTAGCATTTATTTGCTCCCAGGGTCCCGCCAACAATGTACTTTTGGTGCCATTTCTTACACCCTAAAAAGACCATCACTTAGTATTCCATATTACTCATACTCCTGATCACTTGCAGTATTACATGTATCCATATATATATTTTTTTTTTTTCTCGAAATTAATGTTATCCCTGTAAGTCTTCAAAGGCAAACGGAAAGCCTTTTACGAATGCTGTTAATGCTCTGGTATTTCAACTGCATAACTGAATTTTGAATATTGCAGGTTTGCAGACTGCAAGACATAACTGCGCAGCTCTGAAGCCTCGCCTGGTCAAGCAGAACGGGTTTATGTGGGTCACTGCTGCTCTGTTAAAGCGCAGCCACAATTAAATTGCTAATGGTAAGTAATGTAGTGTGTGATAACTTAATTTGAACAAATGAAAGATTGCTTATTCAGTGTGATATTGTTTGAAGTGTAGTGTAGAATTCTGTGCAGTGAACGTTCCTGCTTTTTGCCTTTAGACTGTGCTTGACATGGCTAATGATAATCTTTGTGATGGTAATGGAAACTTGGTTATATATACAAGGCATCGTGTATGGTTTGGGCAAAAGTGAATTTTGAGTTCAGTCTCTTACTTTTTCGTAACCTTTACTTTCATTTTGATTGGCTTTATAGATTAATTTTTTTAATGAAAGTATCTAACCTACATTGATCGTGCAGCAGATATCTATATATGTACCATGCTAAATATGCTCTTTGCAAGATGTGCTAGATGCTTTAGTGATTTTGGCAACATAACTCGCCCAATCTACATGAGTTTATTTTTTACTGTGTTGAATGTGTTCAAGATAATCTTACCTTTTCCAGTTAGATTTATGGGTAATTAATCAAAACTGGTTGTGAAATCATATGTAGCCCCATGTCAAAAATATCCTTTGTGATATGCCTTGATTTTGGAACCATAGCTTACCTTTGGTACTTGTTTGAGGTGAATGCCAAACACGTTTGCATTACTTAGGTTCGCTTGGTATAAGATATTACAATGCTTGGCAGCATTCTGTGGAATGCATGATTGAAGATGATGATTTTTTTTTTTTTTTTTTTTTTCCCCCCCCCCGAAATGTGTGAATCAAATAAAGCTTCATAGCATTGACCAAGTAGCAGGTGAATCTTTTGTCAACTTTCTGTAGGATGATCACTTCTAACATCTGGTTTAGTGTGGAGACATTAGAATATGTTTATTCTTGGCTAGAATTGTTTCAGTTATGTAACATGAATTTGGTGAGCCTTAATTCCACTATATCCCTCTATGTTAAACCCCTGCCCACTCTTAGAAAATATTAAATTGATGGAGTTGAGGTGCTACAGATAAATTGCCATGCCTTTAGGCACTTTACCTAATTAGTCTATATATTTTGACATCTATCACTTTTGGATTATCCCCCCAAGATGGTCTCAGGAAGATCCCATAACTTGAGCTCCAGTACTTCTTAGCTTGTAGTACCTCACCCTTAACATGCCACTGGCAGAGGGCAACTTTAGCACAGTGTTTGTAGAGGCTCCTGACAAATGTTCCCACCAATTACTACTACCTAAAGTGTCTACTTAAAGTTGCATCCTACTACTACCCAATGCTCTCAGCTAATGCTCCTCCCTACTGTTACTACCTAATGCTTCTTACATTCTCAAATAACTCCTTTTCTCCAACAATTTTCCCAAAAGGCAGGGCGAGCACATAGTGCTAAATGTTGGGAAATCTAATGTTAGAAAGAAGTTCTGAGTTAAGAGTTGTCATGTGTTACGTATGATAAGGAGAGATTGTATGTTTGTGGACAGATAGCCAGCAGTCTGTGTGGGAGAGGCAGAAAGAAAAGACAGCTACCTCGGTCAGATGAGTGCAAGTTGAAAACTCCTAAATTGCTGGCTCAACACAGTCGTCACTTTACATATAAGGTTTTACTATAATCTTTCCTGCATGTTTATCCTGCACAATTTACCCAAGTAGTTTAGTATAGGGCAGGTCATTTTGAATGCATGAAATTTTTCATACCCATTGGAATCATTGTTTTGGTCCCATATAAGGGTTGCTGTACAGTTGGAGATTCCTGATAAGGTTGTTGAGTGGGAAAGTAGCTGGGACCAAGGTAGGGTATGGGGTAAATTGTGTTGCACTCGTATTGTCAGGAACGTATATTAGTAACCTATAGATCAAGAGAGGGGAGCACTCATAGGGAAAATTGTAAATCACAGTTGCAGTAAACTGACTCAAATTGACTACTGCAATTTTAAATGTTTGACAGGTGTTGTATAGAATAGTTAAAACAGTTGCATTTATTGACGTGACACCTTGGCCGTGACTTGTGATGGTGTGGCATTTTTTGGGAATGTGACAGAACAGGTTATACAGCAATGGAGTTACATTGGATTGGGGTATTGTAGCCAATGGTGATCCTCTGGTCAGTCATGGGATTGCTTGTGTTATATATATTAATGGTTTGGATATGGGAATAATCAGCGACAAATTTGCTGATACAAAAGTAGGAGCTGTAATAAACTCAGATGAACATTTTGTGAAATTGCAGAGGAATTAGATTAGCAGAGTTGGTGGGTATGTAGAAAATGGAATTCAATAAGATGAATGCAAAACACTTATTGTGGATAAAGACAGGAACACTAATTACAAAATGAGCAATATTTCTATTGGTAAAAGTGCAAATGAGATTTAGGAGTAATGTTGATTAAAGATCTTAAGCTGCAGCAACATTGTATTACAGTATGTAATAAGGGTAATAGGATGTTAGGGTTCATTAATTGGTCTGTTAGCAGTAAAACTCCTATAGTATTAATGCAACTTCATCTTGTGTTGGCGAGACCACAGTTGGATTATATGGTGCAGTTTTGGGCTCCATACTAAGCCGTTGATATCAGTTAAGAGAGTACAAAACCTCACTTATGATGGATGGCTATACAAGGTTGAATTTACACTCACTTAAGGGGAGGAGGGCTAGAGGGGATATGATGAAGTTTTTAAATGTGTTCAGGGCATTACTAAAGGTAAAATGAATAAATTTCTTGTAATGGTACCATCAGATAGAACAAGAAATAATGGATATAAATTAGGGAAAAATAGATTTAGGTCTGATGTGGGTAAATATTAGTTTGGGAATAGAGAAGTAGGTTTATGGAATAAGTTGCCAGGTACAGTAATGGAAGCTGGGTCTTTAGGTAGCTTTAAATATAGGTTAGATGTGTTTATGGGATCAGTTGGTTGATTGTAGGATGGACAGACTCAGGACCTGCCTATCATGGGCCAATAGGCCTCTTGCAGTCTCCTCAATTTTTTTATCTGAAGCAACAATATGGGGAAAGTTTCTCAAATCCATTGAAAATGGCTAAAGAAAATGCAGAGAAATTTGTATTTAGTGAACCTGTCATTTCAAGGTTTTTCCTTATGTAAGGATGTAGTAAAAAAGAAAGAAGAAAAAAAAAGGGCAGGGATTTTTCATTAATATTTCATATCCTATTTTCAGCATAAGAAACTGCCAGAAATTTACTGATTTGCTCTTCTGTGGTGCAGTGTTGACATGAGTAATATTTGCTGTAGCAACAATTATGAAAATAACCATAATTGAAAATGTTAATTAGATTGGGCAGTCTTTGAAAGCCAAAAATAGCTATGGCATTTATCATATGTATCTTGATACTACCCACCATCAGACCAAAGATCTCTTAAAGTTATCATTTTTTTTTAATATAAGTATTGCCTGAATAGAAAACTTTCACCCTTGAGTTATTGGTAGGAATTTGTCTGGTATATTAACAAAACTACCCATAACAGTATGGAGCTAAGGGCATTAACTTTATTGAATATTGATATAACATAGGCATCAATAGGACTAGTTCAAAATCCTTCTCCTCAACCCTTGCCTCAAAGAAAATATAAACCCAAGGAAACTTAGAAATACTTGTAACTAGATACGGAGAATGCTTGATTGAAGGTAATGGCATCTTTATCAGAACTATCCATTAGACAAATCCCTTTGGTATTACCCCTTGTAAAATTGCCCTCAAGTATACAAATAAATTAGGTGTTAATTCCTTGAAGACTTAGGGATGATGAATCTGCTTGGCTAGGGTAGCTGTGAATGACCATAGGGGAAATGGCACTAGGGAATTTTCCTTGCTCAGATAGGCAAGGAATGAATTGACAATGGGAAATTGCACTTGGGAATTTTTCTTGCTCATACATTCAACCCTTGCCAAGTACGGTCATGGCTTACTTTGCTGAAGTAAACTGACCCAAAATTATGATCCTTGCAAATGTTTCTGAGATGGGGTTAGAGCCAGCCATTACTCTCACAATTGCAGTGAAGGGAGCTTTTCGTGATTTGCTATTTTAGCATTCCAATTAAGTGATTTTATTTGAAAGTAAACAATTTTGTTCAAAGTGTTAGATAATTTTAGGCTCTATGGTATGACTTATGATGTATATTAGGGAAATCCTACCAAACTGTTTAGATCTAAGCACTTCTTATAGCTTTAAAGATCTCATGTTTTTGCCTACAGCTTTTGGTCTGGTTAAGCTTGACTTCTTGGCCAGAGCCTGTTTTGGAATGGTGTACATAGAATATGCTAACATTATTGGTATGAGTATAAAGATAACATGAAGTATGTTTTTACTTAGATTAATTTCTTTTCAGGTATTGCACCCAACATTCCAAGAAACTTGAAGACTGCATGACTAACCTTGAAGCTTGATGCTGCAAGGCATGCAGGTACAAGGAACTGGTTGCATAACCAGACAGCTAGCTTTACAAAAGCATGTTTAGCAAGTAATCATAAGGTAAGCTTTCTGTGAAGATTGGTGATACTGTATTAAGATCATCAGGTGCTGTAAGATAATTGCAGTCATAAATTGCCAAGCACTCCCTTGTAAATATGATAGTGCCAAGAAGACAGGTGGAAGGGTTCCTCCTATCCAAGTTGGTGTGGGAGATTTTGCCACCTGAGCCCATTCAGCATGGAAATACTTGCCATGTAAATCCACTTGGCACATATTTTGATCATGGACCTTCTTGGCATGGTAGTGTTGTCTCCTGAACCAACAACACAAGGAAATTCTCTCTCTAACTTGTGCTTTTTGAAAGTGTTGGTTCTGGAAGAATTCTTTGTTGGCCAGCTTGGGATGTTAATTTCTTTTAAACTGTATTTGTATGTATGTCATTCCTAATTGAAAATACCTCTGAGAAGGTTCAAAATTTTCAAGAATTACTGATGGTAAGAAAGCTCTAAAAACTCGTTTAAATTGTATGTAACTCCTAGAGCATTTGTTTTAGCCCATGTTTTGCCACTTCCTAACTCACTTGGCAGGTATAGAATAACTATGTTGTTATCCCTAACCTAATTGATAATGTTTTTCCCCCAACTATGCATAGAAGTTTTGACCTTTCCCTATCTTACTATGTATGGGAATGAATTATTTGTTAGAGTTTTACCCCCTTACATCTATCACTGTGGCAATGTTGCCTTAACCCAATCAAAGTGCAATTTTTTGTTTATAAACTTATTGGGTGTGCTACGTTGCATCTCAATCCCCTTTTGGTGTGGAAGTGTAGGGTCTTCCCGCTCCTGCAAAACCCCTTGGCATAGAAGGGTTCTGTACAGAAACCATGTGTACACTGCTGTCGTGGATGTTACTTCCTCCGAATTATTTGGAAATATTGCGTAATTATATTTACTTTAAATTGTTTTCAACCTGATACTTAATCTGCTGGATAATTTATCAGTTATTGCTTAATGTATGGTAATCCTTTCTCCATATAAACTGTGATGTATTTATATTGCTGTGGTCCAGCCCCGTGACCTTTAATGCACTCTGTGCTCAGTTTTGTGCCACTACCCACAGGATTAGTAGTAGTGCACAGTGAAATAGCCACTTCTGCTGTAGAAATCAAAATCATTGTGACATCCTTCTCCCCTCTAAAGTTCATGGAAGTTGTGTCTTCTAAAAGTAGTTGGCATGGAAATGGACATGAACCCACTGGGCTTTTGTATCATTTGGTTGACATGAGATTTCTGCACCATTGACCTGCTAGGTATTAGATTTTACCCCTGGCCCACTTGAGAGGGTAGTTTACCCCATAATCCATTTGAAGTGGAAGTGTACTCCTAAAACTATTCATTGTGCAAGCTTAACTCCAAACAAACGAAGTACATATCTAAACCTGCTAAATATTGAGGGTTAATCCTGAACCCGCTTGATGAGGGTGTTAACATCAGGTTCACCAGTGTCCAAGTTTTTGTCAGCATTGATTGCCTCCAATTTTTTTGTAAGAATCTTATAGGAAATAGTTGGTTGTTAACCAGTGGCCAGGGAATTTTATTACAGGCACTACCTACCTGGATATTTGGAGGGTTAATGGCACTAGTAAGCCAGCACTTCAGTTGTCAGGTGGCACTCCTCTAGACTTGGGTGGCTACCTTTTCATCCTGCCTCCCACACATGAACTGCTGCTGCTGGCGTTCTGTCCACAAACATACAATCTATACACACTTAACTCACTCAGCTCATTCTTCATAACTTTATTTTCCTTTGGTGAGTGCTATGTATTATCTCTCTCTCAGCAAAATGGAGCAATGGGTTGTAGTTGATAGGAACATTAAACAGGTGCTATAGGTTGAATTATTAGGGTAGATATGGTTGTTAGCAACATTAGTTGGTTGTTTTGGTTAGAAGTATTAGGTAAAATAAAGCAAGAATATAAGATTATAGCAGTTGCTTGAAGCATTTGGTAGAAGCCTCTGTAAATACTGTGCTAGAGTTACACCAGCAGTGTCCATCTATGGGTGTAGGTACAATAGTCATAAAAAGTGACATTGAAGTTCAGTTAAGGAGAATTGTGCTTTGGCCACCCTAAGTACTTAAGAGGGGCCTGATCCTAGCAAGGACTAAAGTGAATGGTGGATTAGGCTTAAGAGTTGTCCTGGCCCAAGTGGCCAAGGGCTGTTCAGTCCTAGCTGAGTATGGTCCAGACTTTAAGATGACTTGTAATAGGTCCAGACTAGACTGGAGCCTAGTACCCCTGTGTTTTAGACCTGAGAGATCAGGTCTGAGTGTTCAAGACCTAAGTGGCCCAGATCGAAGGGGTCCAGTCCATGAGAGGGGTCTCCCAGTTTTGAGAATTACTTTTATCTGAGAAAGGTCCATCCCTGAGATGACTAGGCTTGAGTGGCCCAGATCTAATGGTGGTGTAGGTAGAACAAAAGTCCATTTCTGAGATTGGCAAAGGTCTGTAACAGGTCCAGACCTGAGAGGTTTAAGTTGGTGGAAAGGTCCAGGAGATGAGAGGTTCAGACTTGTGAAAGGTCTTATTGGTTTGAGAATGATGTAGATGTAAGAAAGGTCCATCCTTATGAATACTGTGCCCGAGGGCTGTAGGTAAAAAAGGTATAGTTCTGAAAATGATAAAGGCCCATGAGTGATCCAGGCCTTAGGGAGGACTGATCTTAGCGAGGACTGACTTGAGTGGGCAAAACCCTAGTGTGTACTGGTTCTGAGTTTTTCATGCCCAGGTTGCTGAGGGCTGAGTGGTCTTAGCTTGAGAGTAGCCTATGCCTAAAAGATCTTGGTTACGAGAGATCTAGGAACATTTGGAGCCAAGGTACGAGTTATGTAGACCAGACAGTTGTGGTCTGAATGGTCAAGGGTCTCATGTTTTAGACCTGATAGGCCTAACCCTAGTTGCCCAGACCCAGAGCCAAGAGAGCTCCTGACATGGGAAATGTTTTCTAGGCCTGAATGATCAAGGACTTAATGTTTCAGATCTTGTCAAGGGCCTCAAGTGTTTTAGACCTGAGAAAGGGATCACCTGAGTTTCCTTTCCCTGACCCAGAGGTCCTGGAGCCAAGAGAGTTCCTGGCATGGGAGGGGGTTTTCTTGGTGTATAAGTATGGCCCAGACCCATGAGAGGTCCAGCCCTGAGTGGACTGACTGTAGGCCTTAGTGGCCCAGACCTGTGAGTGTTCTAGGTCAAAAACGTCCAGTTTAATGGCTAAGGCCCTTGAATGGACTAGGTCCAAGAGGCTTGATCTTTGTGAGGACTGACGAGTGGCCAATGTCCAAAAGTGGACTAGTATTGAGAGTTGTCCTGGCCCAAGTGGTAACAGGCTGAGTGGTCTTATCTCTAGAGTGGCCTTGACCTAAAGAAGGCTTTCTTCTGGAGGATGTCCAGACCCAAATTAAGTTTAGGCCTCTGCTGTCTTGACCTTAAGAATCAAGGTCTGAGAATGGCAAATGACCTTCATTGTTCCAGACCAAAGGTTTTCCATATTTGAAAATAGGTGAGACCCAAGACAGGTTTAACTCTTACATGACTCTAGGCTTGAGTGGCCTAAACCTGAAAGTGGTCTTGTTCACAGACCCAAGACAGTCCTTATCTCAGCGAGGAGTGACTTGTATGGCTAAGGCCTAAGAGTTTGTCCCAAGTGGCTCCGGGCTGAATGGTTTCTTGCCAGAGAGGTCCAGACCTAATTGTAGCTCTGGCATGAGAGGTCTAGACCAGACAGTCTAGTTTTGGATGGTCAAGGGCCTTAAACGTTTCGGACCTTAGTGGTTAAGGGTCTCAGTTGCTTTAGATCTGAGAGAGGCCTGACCCGAGTTGCCAAGCTCCTGAGGTCCAGGAGCCAAGAGGGTTCTCAACACAGTAGAGATTTCTAGCGATGGAAGATGTAAGTAGTCATGGGCCTCGAGTTTTTCAGACCCAAGAGAGGTGTGACTGGAGTGTCCCAGACCCTTAAGTCCAGGAGCCGAGAGAGCTCCTTATACGGGAGAGGTTTTCTGTGTCTGAGCATTGACCAGACCCATGAGAGGACTATCCTTGAGTAGACTTGGCCTTATTAGCCAAGACTGATGTAGTCAAAGAAGTCTACTTGAGAGTGGGTAAGGCCCAAGTGTTGACTAGGCCTGAGTACTGTCTTGGACCAAGTCTCCATGGGCTGAGTGGTCTTATCCCGAGAGTGGCCCAGACCCAAAAATCCCTTTTCCTGAAAGAGGTGTAGATGAAGTTGATGAAGCCTTGTACTGTATGGTGTAGACCTGAAGAGCCTAGGTCCAAGAGTGGCAAACAACCTTCATTGGTCCAGATCTGAGAGGTCTGACCTGATTGGTCCAGATTGAAATAGGTCTAGACCAATGATAGTTTTGCAGGTATGAGAATGACCATATCTAAGAGTTCCATCACTGAGATGACTCCTAATTGGACCAGTGGTCTAGGTAACAAAAGTCAGGTATGAGTGGGCAAGTGTTGTGACTGGTCCACATGCTGTGAAGGAGGCCTAATCTCAGCAAAGACTATTGTGACCAAGGCTTAAGAGTGAAGTAGGCCAAAGAGTTGTTGAGGCCCAAGTGGCCAAGGGTTAATTCTTCCTATCCTGAGTGGCCCTTACCGAACAGGTCTTGGTCCCAAGAGAGGTAGAGACCCTTATAAGGCAAAGGCATGAATGGTCTATAGCAGACAGTCTTGGTTATAGTGTTGTAAGACCTCAAGTGATGAGGACGTAAGTGGTCATGGGCCTCAAGTTTTTCAGACCCGAGAGAGGTGTGACTGGAGTGTCCCAGACCCTTAAGTCCAGGAGCCGAGAGAGTTCCTTATACGGAAGAGGTTTTGTGTCTGAGTATGGACCATACCCGTGAGAGGACTATCCTTGAGTAGACTAGGCCTTATTGGCCAAGAGTGATGTTGTCAAAGAAGTCTACTTGAGTGGGCAAGGCCCAAGTGTTGACTAGGCCTGTGTACTGTCTTGGACCAAGTCTCCATGGGCTGAGTGGTCCTATCCCGAGAGTGGCCCAGACCCAAGAATCCCTTTTCCTGAAAGAGGTCTAGATGAAGTTGATGAAGCCTTGTACTGTATGGTGTAGACCTTAATAGCCTAGGTCCAAGAGTGGCAAACAACTTTCATTGGTCCAGATTGAAATAGGTCCAGACCAATGATAGGTTTTGCTGGTATGAGAATGACCATACCTGAGAGTTCCATCACTTAGATGACTCCTGATTGGACCAGTGGTCTAGGTTACAAAAGTCATGGTATGAGTGGGCAAGTGTTGTGACTGGTCCACACGCTGTGAAGGAGGCCTAATCTCAGCAAAGACTATTGTGACCAAGGCTTAAGAGTGAAGTAGGCCAAATAGTCGTTGAGGCCCAAGTGGCCAAGGGTTGATTCTACGTATCCTGAGTGACCCTTACCGAACAGGTCTTGGTCCCAAGAGAGGTAGAAACCCTTATAAGGCAAAGGCATGAATAGTCTAGAGCAGACAGTCTTGGTTATAGTGTTGTAAGGCCTCAAGCAGTAAGGATGTATGTGGTCATGGGCCTCAAGTTTTTTAGACCCGAGAGAGGTGTGACTTGATTGTCCCAGACCCTTAAGTCCAGGAGCCGAGAGAGTTCCTTATATGGGAGAGGTTTTCATTGTCTGAGTATGGACTAGACTCGTGAGAGGTCTATTATCAAGTAGACTCTAGGCCTTATTAGCCAAGAGTGATGTAGTCAAAAAAGTCTACTTGAGAGTGGGCAAGGCCCAAGTATTACCTAGGCCTGAGTACTGTCTTGGACCAACAAGTCTCCATGGGGTGAGTGGTCCAATTCTGATAGTGGCCCAGACTCAAGAATCCTTGTTGCAGAAAGAGAACCAGATGTAGCTGGTGATGACCTGACTAGATCTTAGGCATGAATGGTTTAGGCTAGATGGTCAAGGTTTGAATGGTCATTGGCCTGAAGTATTTCAGGCATGAATGGTTTAGGCTAGATGGTAAAGGTTTGAATGGTCATTGGCCTGAAGTATTTCAGACCTGAGTTACCCAATCCCAGAGGTTCAGGAGCCAAGAGAGTTCCTGACATGGGATAGGTTTTCTGGTCCTATCATGGCCCAGACCTTTGAGAGGTTCATTAGTGGCCCAGACCCAAAATTGGTCTGAGAAAACATTCAGTTATGAAAGCAGCCAAGGCCCATGAGTGATGCAGATACAGGAGAGGCTTGACCTATATGAGGCCAAGGCCTGAGAGTTTTCCTTGCTTAAGTGGCCGTGGGCTAGACCTTATAGTTCAGGTTTGAGTGATGAACCTTTAGTAGTCCATACCAAGAGAAGCCTGACAAGCGGTCCATACCAAAGAGCCTGTTGACCTGATAGAAGTCCTGACCTGAAGTCTGTTTATGAAAATGGCATGGGCCAGAGAGAGGTCTATCCCTGAGAGGACTTTGGTCTGAGGGGCCCTACCTATCAATATTTCTGATGCCTGTTTCCTTTGGGAACTCCTGAAAGGGAATGGCGAGTCTCTCCACAACTGTTGAACTCTAGTGCCACTTCTTAAACTTTAGGGCCTCACCTTTCACAGGTCACTGGTAGTAGGTAACTATACTGCAGTGTTTTTCAAAGGCTCTTGCCTAATGTTTTGTGACTGCTACTATCAGTTGTGACTACTTTATATTCCAGCCTCCTGCTTCTACCGAAAGTTCCCAACTGCTACATATTACTACTACCTAATGTTTGTCTAATTTATGCTCCAGTCTATGTCTCCTCCTATTACTATTATCTATTGCTCTTACTATTTTGTCAAAAGGCGGGGCTTGCACATAGCACTCATCACAGGAAAATGTAATTACAAAAAATGAGTCATGTAAGATAAGTGTTAGGTGTTCTGTGAGAGAGAGACTGTATGTTTGTGGACAGAATGCCAGCAGTCTTCATGTGGGTGATGCAGAAAGAAAAGACAGCTAGCTGGGTCAAAGGAGTGTTACTTGACAACTGATAAAGTGCTGACTCGCTATATAACTGTCACTGACCCTCCCAAAATACCTAGGCAGGCAGTACTGTTCATATACCTCCCAGGTCATTGGCTACCTACCAACTACTACCTACTCTGAAGTCATTTGGCATAGGGATGTGTGCCTTCAGTGACCCAATGTAAATTGGGATTTATTTTTACAAAGTCTCACTAACATGGGAACTTACATTGAGTTTGTCATATTCAACTAATGTGGAAGTGCACCCCTGTGGAATGTCCTATAATCAGATGGCCCCACTGCTTACAGGTGGATTACTGTCTAGCCAGAAGGAGCAGCTGCAAATGGGGATGGTGTGACTAATTATTTAATGTCCCTCCACCCAGCATTGTGCCATATGTTCACAGGTAACATTAGCAAGTAGTAGTTCTCATGGCAAGATGTCTTGCTTTTGAAAAAAAAAATTATATAAAATCAGAATAGCTTTATTTATTTCCCCATGTTTGCTTGTTATGTCTGTACAATCATTTTTTAATGTGATTATGTATCACAGAGTAACAAATGGTCCCTAGGCCCTGTCATCATGGGGTATGAGGAATCTCCAGATTTCCAACTTGCTCTGTTGCCAGTGAAAAGAAGGGCTCAGACAGTAGTTGTACTGGGCCCTTCCATAATTTTTCCCTCTGACACCTCCCCCAGCACTCGTATCTGGTAGCCTCTTCTGTTGAATGCCATCTTTTTAGTACCACTACTAATATTTTACTTATCTAAGATCCAACTCTTTAATGGTGTTCTCATTAGCCTGTTTTTCATTTCCAACTTTAATCTCCTCCCACGACTCTGGTTCATAGGAGTTGTCTGCTTATTGCAGCATCAGCACGTGTTACACCTCGAGTTCCCAAACTTTGATATGTGGCTTAAGGTCTCTCTCCCATTTACCACATACTTGCTCTGTTTCACCTATTGCTCTCCTAATTCTTAAGGTTTTATAGCCTTTGACCATCAAAACTCCTGTCATGAGACTGACAATCTTTCATTTGCAACAAAGATCCTCTACTATTGGAATTTTAACACAGCATAGGGAATGGTTAAATCCCTCTCATACGGATGGTTAGGGGGATTGAAGCCCTTCATTCTCCATTCTCAGTGATCTTTAGAGCAAATTGCCTCCTACCTTACTCAGATTCCTGATTGCTATGACTACTCCTAAAGTTCTGGCTCTGTTTTTCAACTCTAATCCATTCTGCTGTAATTACATAATATCACCCTCAATTTATCTTGTGACATGCTTATAAATGAATCTACTTTAATGGCACCTTCCTTTACAGCAGCCTTTTCTAAACATATAAATATTGACACCTTGACAAAGCTGAGTGTAATAACTTTAGGAAAATTCTTTCCCAACTTTCTTTGTGTAAATTTGTATATTATGTGGTGATGCTTCCGTCTCTGCCTAATGCGTAACTATATTGTTGTGGGAATGGAAGCACTTATCCCCTTTTCCTCTAAGTTTACCTCCTCTTCCAGTCTGTGGTTCAGCCATTTGTGTTCTAAGGACATGCAAGCCAAGGATCAGGCATATTGGGCTTGAAAGAGCTCCTTCCAACTCCCATTCAGCATTTATCTCCACCCATAATTATTGTAAGTGCATTATATGAGGCAAAGGGTTCCATTATTTAAAGCATGTGTGATAACTTCTCATCATCCATTGGGAGGTCTTTCTGGTCTCCAGCTGAGTGCATTGATAGCAACTGTAACTACATTTCCTTCACTTTTCTGTTCTCATGGTACTACAGCTGTCTCTCCTATAGACAAATGTACTCTGGTTCCTGTTTCTCTAACTCCATCGTGGATGACTAGCATTCCTTCATCCCCAGATGCTGCTCTTACTAACCCTATGTTCCTCCCCATAATCCCTTTCTGGATTGTCAGAAAATTGCTTCTTTCCTTGGACACGAATGCATATGGTCCTGGTGGCATCATCCATCCCCAGGTGCCAAAAGAGTTTGTCTCTGAACTTGCATCTCTGCTTGCTTGTCTGTTCCATTTTTGTTTAAAAACAGGAAATATTTCTTAGAAGCTAGTTGGTAAATCCTATCCCTAAGATGGGTGACTGTCCTTACCCCCCTAACTATTGTCCTGTTTCTCTGATGTTGACCATTTCCATAGTCTTTGAATCCCTCTTTTCCCATATCCTTAGACATGTTGAATCTTGGTCTTCTCTCTGATCATCATTATGGCCTCTGTATGGTGAGATCCACTGGTGATGTTCTTTGCTATTTTAACTTCTGTCTGGTTATCATCCCTGAAAGATTTTTGGGAATCTTATGCATGTGCCCTCGACATATCCAAAGCATTTGATGGTGGGGCATCAGGATTTCATATCTAAGCTCCCCTCTTTTGGTTTCCCCCCCTCACTTTATTTTCTTATATTGGGCTTCCTTTATTGGTGATCTATGTCCTTGGCTGTAGATGGATCAGCCTTCCCCAGTATTTCCATCAATAGTGGTGTGCATCAAGGTTCTCTCCTGTGCTCAGCTTTTTTATCAATAATTTCCTCTACTACAAATAACAATGCTCTTGGCTGACAAATCAGCACTGCATTTGTCCATATCATTCAGTTCTGCTCTTTCACTTGATGTGCATTTAGTAATGACAACTTCCTCCTAAACTCAAGACTTGGACAGGATAACTCAGTGGGATACACAAAATCTGGATAAGTTTAATACCTCCAAGACCCAGATTCTGCCCAATTTTGTATTGAAAACTCCTTAAACTTTCCTCTCCTTTGACAGTTTTGTAATTCAATCTTTTGAGTCAATGAACATACTTGGTATTTCTGTGACATCCACTGTTTCTTAGAAACCCCACATTCTGGAAATAGCTAAATCTTTTTGTAAGAAACTGTGAATCCTGTTTGGATGAAATTTCTCTTTCAGTGAACAGTTGCTCTGTTTAAATAAAGGACTGACCTATGCTTTTATGTAGGGCTGCCCTCACATGTGGGGTGGTTATAACTCTATCCTTAGATCTTAGTCGAGTTGAGTCAAAATGGTTTGACTTGTAACCTCTCCCAGGCCACCTTCAAAATTCGACTTGCTTACCCTATGCCATGATGTTGGTTCACTTTCCCTTTGCTGTAGGTATTACTTTGGTTGTGGAAACTAGCTGCTTGCACGTTCCCACTACT
Organism: Panulirus argus; assembly: GCA_038088735.1. Classification (NCBI taxonomy): domain Eukaryota; kingdom Metazoa; phylum Arthropoda; class Malacostraca; order Decapoda; family Palinuridae; genus Panulirus; species Panulirus argus. The sequence goes on from JAYMFT010104017.1 coordinate 24,612, forward strand.
AGCGAGACCATTCAATACCTGTTAAGCAGCTGCTTCACATAATTACTGTTTAGCCGTTAGCAACTCTAGGGTGGTCTGTGATGTTAAGTTTCCATACACCTTGAAGCTTTGAAACTACCTTCTCTTGTCTTCCAGAATAAGAATGATCTGGCACATTTTAAAGTTTTTTGATTTCCTTCAAACTTCTTAAATACTTTGCCTTTTCTCCTATTTGCCTTTCACAGTCCTCTGTTTCAGTTAAGGCATGGCGCTGATATGTACTTTACGACTAGAGCCTTAAAAATAAAATCCTGAAACTACTTGGATGTGGAAGTGTACCTTGAGCCCATATGGATTAGTAGCTTTTCTCAACAGTGATGAATAATCACACTTCAGCATTTTGCATGAGAATCTTGTCAATAATCTTAATTCATTGTTATCCCCTAACCAAATAAGGATGGGATTGCTATCCTCAGAGTTTAGAACCCATTCGATGTGGGAATTTTTGCCCTCAGTTGATGTGGGGTTGTTGGGCCCTGAGGTCACTATATTAGTGTTGTCCCCTTAAACCAACAATGTACTGGGAGCACTTACCCTTGAACCTACATAGCGACTTGTCAATAGCCACAGAACCCTTTTGGTGAGGAAGTGTTGGCCCTAAAACCCACTGGATGGAATTTTATGAACCCAGGCCCTTGAACAAACTTTTAAAAGTGTCACTTGTGTGAAGTAACATTACATTTGATGCTGACTTTAGATCCCATTCACTCAGTTTTTGGCCAGAGAATCGAATTGAAAACTGGTTGTAGAACTGGCATGGGGTAACAGTATTGACCCCAGAAGCCACTTGTTTGCCACTTGACATGGAAGTGTTGGCCCTTTGAACCCATTAGATGGGAGAGCAATGTACCTGAAATCCAGTATTTTACATTGTTGTATTCCTTAACAAACTTATAGTAGTAGTCCCGTAAATTCAGTGTTGGCCACAGAACCTTCTTAGTAATGTAGTGTTGGCCACAATTCACTCAGCAGTGATTTGTTGGCCTGAGAAGTCACTCCATGAGGGAATGTTTTCTGAACCCCCTCTTAGACAGTAATTACCCTCCAGATAAACTTGGTGTGGGAATATTAGTCTCAGGACCCCTTCATCATGGAAGTATTTTCCCATGAGCCCAACTGACATGGGAATGTTGTTCTCAGAACCCCATTATCTTTTCCTTTTTTTCCACCAAACTAGTTTGGTAGGATATAGTTATTTCTGAAACGTACATGATGACTTAGGATTGGCCTCAAAAGCCACTTGGTGTAATGTTGCCAATAGAAACCCCTGAGCGAGGAGAAGGTGTTGGCCCTGAAATTCATTGTGTTTGGGAGTGTTTGATCAAAACCCAAACTATTTGGGAATAATGCCATCCAGAACGAACTTTGCCAGGGTGTGCTGTTCCTTGAACCTATTTGGGATAATATTGTTTGCCATGGAACCTACTCAGCCTTGTAATTTTGGCTACAGGGCCCACTTGGCAAGTTATGGGCCTGAAACTCATTTAGTGTGGAAACTTTCCCACCCAAACCCCTTGTTTGGAAGTGTTTTGTACCCAGACCAACCACACTTTGAATTATTGGTCCTGGAACTCACTTAGCATGGAATTATTTACCCTTGGACATTTTTGCTGTGGCCAAAGAGCCCACTTGGCAAGAAAGTTATGGTCCTAAAACTCATGTGGAAGCTTTTCTAAGCAAACCCCTTGTTTGGAAATGATTTAAACCCAGACCAACCATGCTTAGAAATATTGGCCCTGGAACTCACATGGCATGGGATTATTTGCCCTTGAACCTTTTTGCTGTGGTGTTACCTACCCACCAACTTATTTGCAGTGTTACTCCCTGGAACCAACACAGGAGTCTACCTTCTTGGCAATTTATTATTGACCAATATAAACCCCTCAGTGAGGAGGAGGTGTTGGCCCTGAAAGTCAGTGTTTGGTAGTGTTTGATCCAAACCTTATTGGTGTGTATGTGTTGACCCCTTTAACCAAACTATTTGGAAAAGATGCCATCCTGAATGAGCTTTGCAAGGGGATGCTGTTCCTTGAACCTATTCGGGATGATAGCGTTTGCCATGGAAGGTACTCAGCATTGTAATTTTGGCCACAGAGCCCACTTAGCAAGAAAGTTATGGTCCTAAAACTTATTTAGTGTGGAAGCTTTGCACACAGACCCCTTGTTTGGAAATGTTTTGTACCCAGACCAACCATGCTTAGAAATATTGGTACTGGAACTCACTTAGCATGGGATTATTTGCCCCTGGACGTTTTTGCTTTGGCCAAAGAGCCCTTTTGGCAAGAAAGTTGTGGTCCTAAAACTTCTAGTGGAAGCTTTTCCAAACAAAACCCCTTGTTTGGAAATGATTTTGTACCCAGATAAGCCATGCTTAGAAATATTGATCCTGGACCTTACTTAACATGGGCATTTTTGCTGTGGAGGTCTTGCCCACCCACCCACTAATTTGCAGTGTTACTCCTTGTAACCAACATGGCAGTGGACCTTCTTGGCGATGTATTGTTGGCCACAGAAACCACTTTGCAGGGAAGTGTTTGATCTATAACCCATTCACTGAGATGGGCCATAAAGTCAGTTATATTCTTGTCCCTACGAATCAAATATGTGTTGGGAATGCTATCCCAGGAAACTGCATGATGACTTAGCATTGGTTACAGAATCCACTTTGTGTTTGTATTTGCAACAGGGCCCACTTTGAGGAAATGGTGCCCTTTAGAACCTCTTGATGGATAATTTTTTTTTCTGAACCCAGTTAGTATGTTTTGGCCCTTGAATAAACTACCATGAAGTGTTATATGCCCAAACTTATTGTTTGATTGCTGGCCTTCAAACCCACTCACTTCACTGTTGGCCTGAGAACTCGCTTGGAATTGTAGTGTTGGCCACTGCTTCTACTCAGTGTGGGACATCTCACCCTTGTACTTGTTCAACATACGAATGTTCACTCCTAAAGCCATTATATCGAGTTTTCCACCTGACCAACTTGGCATTGAGGTTCTGGCCATAGAACCCCCTCAGCATTGTAGTGCTGATCAAAGAATAGATTTGGCATCATAGTGTAGACCACTGACTCCCATCAGCATGGGATGTCTTGCCCTTGAACCTGCTCCATGTAGGAATGTTGGCCCCAGAAGCCACTATTATATGATATACATACATTTAAATATATATATATATATATATATATATATATATATATATATATATATATATATATATATATATATATA
>JAYMFT010104018.1:0-13687 GCA_038088735.1 Panulirus argus
AGCCAAGTACCCATATTATCAACCAACCCCAAGGGTGGATGAATAGCTGGGTTGACTGTGGAATGACTGCCACAACCAGGATTCGAACCTATGCGCTTGACCCTGGGCAACCCATGAATGCATCGTGGTCAGGAACGCTAACCACTGCACCGCGGGAGTCCATAAGTCAAGTAACTGAAATTCAATTTGCCTGGATTAGTTAACCACGCCACAAATTCTCTGAAAAGTTAACAATAATCTTCTAATCTCACATCTGCAGCACACTGCAAATTTACATTTATCTTTTTCTTTTTCATAAATATTCACCATTTCCCATTTTATCGAGGTAGCATCAACAACAGTTGCCTGAGCCTTAGAGGAACAAATCCTCACTTGGCCTCCTTCCCTGTTCCTTCTTTTGGAAAAGTAAAACAGGAGGGAAGGATTTCCAGCCCCCCGCTCTCACCACTTTTAGTCGCCTTCTACAATGCACAGGGATTATGTGGACAATATTCTTTCTCCACTATCCCCAGAGATAACATTAAACTAATGTGAATTCTTTTTATATTCAATGTCATCAGAAAGAGCACTTTCATTCAGTATCATTCTACAAGCCCTAAATGTCATTGCACTTACATGTCACTGATGGCAACAAAATTGGGTATGATTTCTCATTTCTTAATGCAGTTAGTTAGTGGAGTTTGTTCATTCTTTCATAATTTTCTTACTCAAATTATCCTTGGGCATGGTGAGAAAGAACGTTACCCATATATGTTCTGCATATCACAGAAGGTGACTAAGGGAGGGTAGGGGAATAGGGAGCTAAAAATCATCCCATTCTGTAACATTACTTTCCAAAGGAAGGAAAACAGGAAAGAGTTAAACATGGTTTTTCAACTTAGGTTCAACTGTCTGTTCCTGATGGTGCCTTGCTGAGGTGGGAAATGGCCAATAGGTATGAAATCAAAATGAAAATCTTTCAAATGATTTGTAAACTCAGTATTTCTGCTATACTTCAAGGTCTATTTTATCTTATACAAAATTTGACGTATAAATGTAACTGTACAGTCCAAATTCCTTCAGACTGAGCAGAGTTTGAAATAACAATTTTTCTAGATTGCCAATATTGATGCCAATTTTGCAAGTGGGCCCAGACTGAGGTACAAACATTTTATGTAACTTTAACTGTTTTTTCTATACCTTATGTAATTTATAATGTTATCTATATAAAGAGACCTCCCTTAATATGAAATGAGATGTGTTCCTGGAAAAGGAATATACAATATACAATCTTACCTTTAAAATGTAATTTGTAGCTGTGATGCATTCATCTACTGTACTGGCCTCCCTCACTTATAGCATGGGTTATGTTCCTAAAAGGGGTTGGTATAAGCATATATATGTTTCCATTGTAAAAGGAAGGTTCTTTTCTCAAAGTCCCTAAAGCCAAAGCCCCAATTTTAACAAAATTTCCTCATTAAGTTATCATGCATAAACTAAAACAGCTTTACAATAAAATACAGTACATTAAATTGAATGAACATTAACATGAATGCACTGTAGTGTGCTAACCAATATATAAATATAAAAACAAGTGGATAGTAGGCAGCAGCCAAACAGAGTGCCTTTCTCCTGCTTGTACTTTTGACAAAAAAAGATGTACTTAAATCTTCTCTGAAGGTGATGAGAAAACATTAAAATGCCCTCAATTTACTATTATTAATATAATGAAAATTGAAACATTATCATCAATAAGAGCCCTGATAAAGAGAGGAAACAAATAAACGAGGAAGGAAGCAACCCCTCTGCACATTCAACAGAAAACAATAAGCATCTGTTTTTGCTTGTCTGTAAGTGATAAAAACATTAAAAACCTGTCAAATTAGACATAAATAAAACATAGTGAATGATAAAAACATTAAAAGCCTGTCAAACTGCAGAGATAAATAAAACATGTTGAACAGTTACAACTATGCTGAATACAGTAAACAGACATGCAAAAAGGCAGAAGCACTACTACCCATATGTAAAAAATAATACACATTTTACAATGTGGTTATTGTTCCAAACAGTATGATGGGGATTCTCATCTATGAATGTTTCAAGTTAGTATATGTTAGGTTATAGAGGAATATTCTAATTGTGCTATTGTTTCTATATTCTCACTGATGCAGTGTAAAATGAACGAAACAACATTCTCTGCCTCTATTTCATATTTGTATAAAATCAATGAAAATAATATTTTTTATTTCCTAGTTCAGTTTATCATTTTTGTTAGAATATCTATTGTTCTGCTTTTGGTACCTGAGATTTAAGAAGTGTGACACACACCAAACTGTGCCATCTCTTGGTACAGTTTGGAGTACTTCTACCTCAGGTTTAAACCAGAAGAATGACAAAATAATGATACAGCCAATGAAAGCCTATGAAAATTTGAGTAGTGACCATTTTGGCAGGAATCTTAAATACCTGGGCATTCAATTCTTAAATTTTTCTGACCATGGATTGTCAATATACTTAAAATATTGTTAACAGACTGACAGGGCATATGAATAGCCACGGGAACCATGGAAAGATCCGTGGGGTCTAGTTGTGGATAGGAGGGTGTGGTTATGGTGCATTATAAATGACATGGACATGAGTGAATGAGGCCTTTTCTTTAGGTTCATGGTGTTACTTTGCTGCTACATGAAACAGTGAACAAATATTAAAGAAGAAAGAAATATTTGAAAAAACTTACAATTCACAGAATTAATGAGTAATGCTGTGACTTCTGATAGAGGTACCGTAGACTGTATTACCTACTTCATGTTTAATTCAAAAGGATCATTGAATTCTTGTCCTTTACTTCTTTGAGACTTTCTTATCCCTTATATCTTCCTTTATATAACTAATATCAATCTGGGAAGCAGAGAAGTAAGTCTACCTCAGGGAATCCAGTATCGATGCCCTTCGACAGCAATTTGAACTGAGAACCACAGCTTTGCAAAATTCATTCCTAACAAAAGGTACATGCCTACATGCAGTTAATCATCCCCATATGAATGGAAAAGGAGTTAATTATACCAGATCACTGACTGAATATAATGAAAGTGAAATCAAAGATGATTAAATTGGATGATGTACAGTAATACTTAGCTAAATCATATAATATCTAGAAAGACACTGCACATCATAGAAAATGTACCGATAGCTCTCAGAAACCAAATCATATCCCAAGGGCAAAGGTTTTGCAAGGTTTTACATCTGTTGTTATTTTCTGAGATGGTCATACTTCCATGCTCAAGCAGTTCTTATAATTACACACTGAAGGGCAAAACATAATTAGATGTCGAGTCAGCTTTCAGCAATCTTATCATTTAGTATTCCTGTCTAAATATCAAACCTCTTTTCATGTGATATTTTCCTATTTTTTGATAATCAGTCTAATTTCGTACATATAAAATTAGATTAAAACTTAGTCAATAGAAAACCTGAAAGCTGACAGCTGCTTATGCAGATGATGCTGTTAGCTATTCTATAGGAATATTCTGATAACTTGGTGGACTGTTTCAATAATGTTTGCAAGAGAAGGATGCTTAAAGTGAATAAAAATGAAATTAAGATACTAGTTTTGAAAAGAGATGGGAAATTAGAATAAAGAACTGGAAGTTGAAGATGAGTTTAGAATTAAGGAGTATTGTTAAGTAAAGATAATAGTGGGAAAGTTGAAGTTGAAAGGAGTCGTGAAAGGAGAAAAACTGAAGTTACACTGATAGCTCTGACAAATGGAAAAAAATTATTGCTTGAAAGAAGCTTGCATGGAGTAATGGAATTAGGGGATAGGCAGAATAAACAATGAAGACAAGAGAACGATATGTGGTATGACATGTGGTGAGAGGAAATCACATGAAAGGCACATGGAAGAGTCTTTCAGGATGGTATGGCCATATATAACTTATTGCAATTAATGAACTGTTCAGGATGAACTACAGCATTACAGCTGAAGGTACAGGGAGGAGGAATATTCTGCAAAAGAGGTGAACAGATGCAGCAAGGAGATATATTAAAGCTAGGGATGTTATAGGAATACTGAGGTGGTTTGGGTATGTGGAAGAAATGAAAGACATGGAGTTTACAAAACGAGTGTACGACAGTACAATTAAAGGAGTTCATCTGAGAGGAAGACCAACTGTGACATAGAAAAAAATAGAGTGGAAAAGCACCAGAAGGAGAGAAAGTGGGAAAAAAGCATGGAGTGGTGTATGCCAGGAAGGCATGTAAGGACAGGCTAAGTGGAGACTCATCTGCTATGGCCATGTCCTTGATGGGATTTGCTGAAGGGAACAACCATCAGACATTTAGATAGACAGATAGATAGATTACAAAAATGATCATGGATTGGAATCAACTAGATGTGTAAAGTGAAAAAGTAGGACGTGCTTATATAAGTGAGGTAGTTCATGTTTCACTTTTAACACCCTTTGCATGAGTTGAGGACGAGATGAGCAATTTCAGAGCTTAATGTACCGATATATGCCGTGGAAACTGAGAATGGAGGTAATGATGATCGACAGTTAGATGTCACAAATGAAGTTCCTCCAAGAAGGAATATTCCAAGCATTTGGCATGAATGTATCTTTCTTACAAAGAACTGATCTTTCCTTGTATGGAGCACTGCTCTCACATCTGGCGTGGTTCTAGCTCTGCACCATTATCTAGACCATGCAAGCTACTGCATCAAATTACTGCTGTGCGGCCATTAGCAACTAAGGGGGTAGGATGTTTTGATGAGCGTTTCTTTCCTTACACCTCAAAGCTTTGGACTCTCTACCCTCTTATTTCTTTCCCAGTAATTATCACCTGGTACATTTCAAAAGACAGGTTTTTCAATTCCTCCAAAATTCATAAATATGTTCCCTTGTCTCTTCTTTTTCCCTTTCATTAACCTATCTATATCTCACTTAAGGCTTAGCAATGATGTGGACTTTTGTCCACAACTGGAGCCTCCACTCTAAAATAAAAAATCTATAATGGACAATGAGAGGTTTTAAGAAATCAGTACACATCAAATGTAGCAGGGAGCTTGCAACTAGTTTCAACTGATTTATATTTCAATTAGGGCCCGGCCTTGATGTGGACTTTCGTCCGTGACTGGAGCCTTCAAAACAAAAAAAAAAAAAAAAAAGGGGGGGGGGGCAGATATATACTGATAGATATATGGAGACAATACTGCAAGGTCCATTGTGCCATGAAGGAAGAATCCTTTTGGATATGGGCAAAAAAGAGAAGCATATATAAGATTCTGTTTTCTTTACAGATATTCATAGTTCTTTCCAAGTTAGTAAACTAACTGTTTAGTAAAGGTGGTAAATAATATCATGGGCATACATAGTATTGTTTACTATAAACTAAGTAACTCCTGTATCCTTAACAAACTCACTACAGTATACAGCAAAATCCACTTCAGGAAGTCATAAAGAACTACTACACACTGGTGAAATGCAAATGACTCATACACTCACAAACCTTATTTCTAATTCCTGTACCACAAACCACTTCTAGTATGCTGGTAAAAAGGTACACATCTAAATGAGATTAATGATTAATATCTCTTCACAACTGTTGCCTGCAGCCCCAAGATCAGTGGTAAACTTTACTTACAAATAAATTTCCAGTGCATTTTGGAGTATAAACAAACTATTAGTGTATTCAGATAATCAATACCGAGCACCTAATGGATGGTCATATGCAAAGCTGGCTGCATGGATGGGCTTTTCTCTTTCTCTTATCACCAAAAATGGAAAGTTTCAGAACTTCAATCCCATATATCTTTCTAATGATATTACCCAAAGGTACATTCCTATCCTATTTCAAATTCATCCAGCTGACAGTTTAACAGAAACTGAATGATGATGAACAATGGATGACATAGGACAGGCCATGAACACAGTTCAGCCAGCTGAGGTAATAATGACAACTTAATTCTAAGAAGAGGGATCTGACCTTTTTTAGTCAGTCATACCTAATGAACAAGATTCAAATGTGTTTACACGATAACTTATCGGTATCTGAACAGAACAAAAAATGAATAATACAAATATGATAATATTTGTACCATCCTATATCTATGATGTTTAAACAGTGGCCAATTGATTGTACATTTTTCTATCCAGGAAATCATGAAGGCAGAGAGGCACCATCATGGCGGTAGCAACTGGGAACTTAAATTTACAGCAGAAACATACAAAGACTGCCTGGAACTTTAAAGTAGCTTGCATTTGTTACTCTACTTTTTTTGCTAGAATTGGTCAATCCAGAAGTATGGGCAGATTAACCATACAGAAATAATGGGTATCTGGGGTGCAGAGCAGCACTGGACATTCTGTACCACAAGTCTGTCAGCCTTTAAAAAACTAGCTAACTCCTTAAAACCAAGAGTAGTAACACCTTGTATGCGGAAAAGATTTTTCAAGACCGTATTAGTTTTTCAGTGAAAAAGGTGTTAAGCATAGCAGGATAAGGTCAGAGAATAAATGAGAGGCTCCATTTTGTTTCACCTGCATAAGATTTTCCAAAAAAGACATGATAAAGACTTCTGAAACTATAAACTGTTAAAATCTATCTCATGCCTTAAATTGCAAACATGTAAAGCAAATATGAACATCAACAGAAATTTTTTCACCTTACGGAAATACTGAAATATGTGTTACTATGCTTTTTTCGGCCTATGCAATTCTTTATTTCTACTGCTGACCAAACTGCACGAGCATCTACCACTAGTACACAAGAGGACATCTGGCACATGGCTTACTGATGTAATCTTCCACTTAAAAATTTGCTATACATACAGGAAAGTTCTGAAGAGAAATTGTTTAAGGCATTGCTGGACCTCAGCATGTTGCATCTAAGACATTTTGTTTTCAAGAAATGATTCTCTTGTAAAATCTGTATAAAAGCTGTAGTCTCTTCATTTTTTTATCTAACATGCTTACACCCACATCAAACCTATTTTCTGCAACAACCAGCAACTTACTCTTCTTGACCATAACATGAAATTACTTCTTGACCGTAACATGAAATTAATATTTTTAGTTGTACAGTAAGTTACATACTAACCATTTTAATAAAAACTTAATTTTTTGTGCCATTCTCTATTTTACCATGATAAGTGAAACACTCCCAAACCATTAGCAATGCAGGGTGCTTTGCAGTCTTAACTGTGTACTGAGAGAGGTGCCGGACTAAGTACAGTGGCCAATTCACCCTCCCTCCACAGCTACCAGTCATGGTAAAAGTAGCCTCATCCAACCCCAAAACACTCCTCCATGTTTCTAAATTCCATACACTGTACCTTTAAAAATGCTTAACTCTGTTCCCCTTTCACCACACCATCATGAGTGACTTCTTGTGGGCACATCAGCTCTTGAATCCTAGGGCATCATGGAGGGCCTGCTGCATACACCTCAACAAGATATACCTGAGGAGATGCACGCTTTTCCTTCAGTTCTCTCACTGTGAGTGCAGGCCTGGCCTTAAACTGGTGAGAAATTATCTTAAAGGACCAGGGAGATAGTAATTTGTTGTGTTTGCTGAAGGTAACATCACCAAGCACTGCCATTCCAAAGTCTTTTACACTGTTCATCAAATTGTGACACTGTCTGTATCCATCTGGTATTCTGTATTGTTCTTGATTGCTTTACTTTCTTCATACTGGGTGCTTGAAATTTATCTGCACTCAGTGGCTGAGTGGGAGACTTTTTATATCTGTTTGTAGCCTTTCAGTGTTCTCTAATGATAAGAATTTCATACTTATCTTGGTATAATCTGCAAAGGATGACATGGAAGTGTGACTTGTGTTTACCTCTGTGTCAGATATAAGAGTGAGGAACAGGAGGGGTGCAAGTACAGTTCTTTGGTAGACTTAACTTTTTACAGCAGAGGCACTGAAAGTGGTTTACAACAATGTGATGTAATCTGTTAATTGACAATTTCTATGTCCATCTTCCACTTTTGCTGGCTACTCCAATCTTACACATTTCATGTGCTGTGCCATCAAGGTCACATTTATCAAGTGCTTTTGCAAAGTCTGTGTACATCAAATCAGCATTTTGGTTGATCTCCGGAACTTCTACAATGTTATTATAGTGGTCAAGGAAGTGAGCATGTTGTCTTGGCTTGTAGAGATTGTCAAATTCCATACAGTTAGTCAATCTACCTCTTACCACTGTATCAAAGCTTTCAGTACTGTGTAATGTCAGTGTTAACAGTAAACAGTTTTTTCGGACTGTATAGCTTCCTCCTCTGTGTGAGGAATTTTTTCGTATTGGTGGAGGGTAATACCGGATGATTTGCAAAGTTTAAGGGTTAAACAATATTTGAAGATTTCTTATTTTCATTCTAAGGCAGTACTAACAATTATTTGGGTCATATATATAATCAAAGTATATAAATGAGAAACATGTGGCAATAGTGTCAATTGGCCACCCTTCCTATAATCTACTATGCTTATCGAACATGTGTAGATTTTCTTAAATACATCTAGCGTCTTATTGTTTACAATGTTTTATTTATCATCTTCTTACTATGAATGATAAAATCAAACTGTCTTTTACTGTTTTTCTATCACCTTGAGAGAGATAAGCATTCAATAAATATATACTTCTCTTCAAAGGTATATTTGTTTCATGCAACCAAATAAGTGCAAATCTGACTCAATTCAAACAAAATTTTGGGTGGTAAAAAAAAAATGTTCTAAACGCTACCTTGCTAACCCGGGAAAAGGCAAATATGTACAAAAAAAAAAAAAAGAATATTACCAATATGCTCAGTTGGTTCTTGTAAAACTAGTAAAATTGAGGGATACCTGAACATGAAAAGTATGCAAAATTTTTGTTTGACCAAATACAATAGCATCTATCAATTCTGACTGTAATACTATGATAAAGTCTTTAACTGTATCTACCTACATCACAAGAATGTGAAATTTACCAAACCATACCTCAGATAATGAAGATATTGATTAATTACTATTTGTAAATGTGAAATAACTAGTAACATCTGTTAACTATGAGAGGTATCTTAATCACATTCTATGGTTTGAATGCCATTAATCAAAGATTAGGTTTACACATACTACAAATTTCAACTAACTTTCCCTTCTCTCCCAACTCAATCTTTTTCTTACAATGGACATTATTACTCTTTTAATTCAGACCTGTGCAACATCTCAAAAGGGAAAAGCAGTAACCTGGTTAAATCCAACAGGGCAAATATGTAATTCCTTCCTTACTGCTTTCACTAAATCTCATTCATTCCTTTTAAAATTCAAAACACTACAATTCAACTCTGCAGCAACAACATTCCAGATATAATCATATCCTCCACTCTAGCCTGGATACCCCCACTTAATCAACATTACAAAATCCGCTTACTTTAATTATCAATAGTTTTTCTATATTTACAAGGGGTCTTATTTCCCCCAGCATGTAGCACTGCTCTTCTTTCACATCTCTCCTTATCAGATTGGAATAAGAAAAAGCTTTCTGCCTTTATTACCTCTCCTGATATCCTCTCTTCAACCATCCTTCTCCATCTGCCATGATTATTATACCATCTCTTTGTTATAATGGTAATACAGTGTCTGCAAAAATTTTTACCTTGTCCCTCTCCCCATACATTTTTAAAGGTGATGTCACACTTACATTTTATTACTTTCTTATCTTTCCTTTGGCCTTGACTGCCATCTGCAGACACCTGGGCATGGTACTAGCAAGGTTCCTGAAGTACTTTAAGTACATGTTTTGGGTCAACAGGGTCTTGATCTCCTGAATGAGGTGAGGTACTGATGAAATGATACAGGAAGTAGCTGCCTGATCATGCATTCTGAGTGACCAGTGCACCTAGAATCTCATGTCTACCCACATTTTCTTGCTTCCAGACAAGAATTCAGGCTTTCTCCACCTTAGAGAGGTAAAAGCCAACCAAACTGAAGCAAAGTTGGAAGAAATACAGAGCCCAGAAGTGAGATTTCCCAAATGAAGTGGCACCCTGGAAGAGTAGAAAAAGAAAATTGTTCACTCAAGATAGTCTGAGGCACACCGAGGCAGGATGCTGGTGCTCACACCATTAGAACCACTAATCGCAGTAAGCGGATGTATGATAATTTTGCCTTGAGAGCATCATAAGCTTATACCCACAACAGACCTTAGCCACATATCACATATGAAAACATATTGGGGGGATATGGCTTTTTGAAAACACTGTACTTCTGCCACTGCTCCAGTAAGAATTCTGAGTGTGTCTCAGTCATTAAGGCCAGCGGAAAATGACTTGCTGCAGCTTTCTAAAGTTTCTGTGTGGAAATCAGCCACATAAGGGCTGACTATAATGAAGTTTCCCTCTTTCCTCAAAAAGTGAAACTGGTATTCTCTTCCTTTTTACATTTTTCAATCTTTCCATAATCTTTCTGATTTTAAGAGTCAGGTTTACAAATGTCTGAGGAGCTCAGATTAATTTCACTTATATTATTTTCTACATAGCCTTCATTTTTCCCTTCATCTAAGAAGGCTCAGACAGAGGCACTTTTTTGCCTGTGTTGACTGAAGAAAAAATGTACTTTTGACAACTCCACAGATATAGCTATCATGGGCAACTTCTTGAGATTAGGCAAAGGTCTAGAACAGTGGGGTTTTTTACTAACTGTATCTCTGATCATTATCCCAGGGAACAGGGGATAAGGTATATTGCCTATGTATATCCTACACAATGAAGAAAGTGACTAAGTGGATCAGGAACCCCTCTCATCCACTTTACAAGAGGAGGAACAGGGAGAGAAGTCAAGCAAGGATTTTTTCCTCTATGACTCAGTCATCTGTTCTAGACACTATTTTGCTAACATGGGAAAAAGCAGGGTTGCAAGAGAAAAGAAAGTTTCACTATAATGAGCACAAGAAGTATAATCAACACATGCTCTCTGAACCACCAATCTTCATATACCCGTAGTAATGGTATCCTGATCAGCATCACTCAGTTTCACACTGCAAAACCCTCCTGCCTATTTCCATCAACCTCTGTTACTTATCAACATCCAGGCTGCCCATTACATTGGGTTGCAGGCTTCACAATCCGACCAGTGATGTCACGAGGCTGCTGTGGTACTTGACTGTGAACATCTTCATCCTCATCACTATCTGAATCCACATTATTATCCGAGTCACTTGAGTCTGTGTAAACTCCTAATCCTGGCAGAACTGCAATACACTGAAAACTAGACTTTCCACTAACTGGAATGACTGCTGTGGTATTTCTTTTAACTAGTGATTCTGAAAGTTCCTTGTTAGGTACTTCTGTAACTTCTTTGCCTGCTGATTCTGAAAAAATAAAAGAATTTATATTAAATGTTATAGCGACTAAACAAGAAAATACACCAGCAAAATGTACTGAAGGAAAAGAACAGAACAGCATCATATGCTTAAACCATGTTGTAACTTACATTCTCTTCCATAATTGTTCAAATATGCACTACAATCACCCATCTTCAATCAGCTCATGTAATACTCTTACATCTCTCCTAATCATTTGCACTCCTTCCCAGTAAGTGCTGCCCATATACCTCTCTTTTCTCTTTCACTAAAGCAACTTCCTTACACCATAACTCCACTTCTTGCTGATCTTCAACCCCACAAGAACTGGGAAATGGTAAGTCTCCAAGGAATCTTCTCACAGCCTTTCTCAACCTTTCATCCACTGCCACATAGTCAATCAAACCTTTTGTTCTTCTCGTCCATCATTTCTCATCCATGTATACCTATGGATTATCTTTACTGAGATAAGGTGTTTGCAAGGAATAAACTCCTCTCAGCTCAGAATATGGCAATCAAGTATGAAAAAGAATTATCATACAAAATAAACATACAACAAAATAGAAAATAAAACTTTACTTTTGAGGGAGTGGTGATTCTGAGGGCCACTGTTCCATAATCTTCTAGGGCTTTCTGTGCAATTTGCCGTCTAAAGATATCTCTGGACAAAACATGCAAGTACAAGAATCTTCAGCACCATGTCAGCACCAGAAATTATCAAAACATGACAATGGAAATGTCATTTGACAAAGCACAGGACAAACTACAATATTTATCCCATTCAGTGGAGAAAAAATATTTATCCTGTTTAATTTTGGCATAGATGCTACCAGAATCTGCCTGCTCTAGGTTACACCACAAGTGAAAAGTTACCTTTGTTGAGACTGTATCGCTAAGAGTACAGTCTCATCAAAGAACTTCCCAATGCAAAAAAAATTTACATTTCTCTACTACTGGAAGTACTGCAGCCTTTAGAAATGTCTTGGGTAACATCAGATATCTTTCATAGGCACTGTCCTAGGGTAATCATAAAATAAATTCTGGCATACCTTAATTAGACCTCCAATGATACTGTATAGTAAGCTTCACCAAGACATAAACTTACCAGTTTTTGTCTTTTTGGAGTCATCTGTTTCTTCTATGTTCTTTTCATCATCACAACTCTTCCTCTTTATTGCCCCAGCCAAGAGAGAGAGGTGTGATGACTTTTTGCTTCCTCCAATACTTTTTCGCATTTCTGCAGCTTTCAGATCTGCTCTTATTTCATCTTCAGCAACATTTCTTTGCATTGCAGACACTTTTTTCCTGCAAAATACATGAAAATACAAGATCTTAAAGTTTTCACCTTGTGTTCATTCTAATTTCATTTCCCTTACCAACAGAAAAATGTTAAGCAGCACAAACACACCAACAATTACTGCAAAAACAGATAGAGAGATCCCAACACAAATACCATAATTCAATAAGTCTCTTCCCATATCCCTTGTTCTGTACCTGATAGTAAACGGCAAACAAGGGCTATGACACGATCTGAAGCCTATCCCTTTGTCCTGTACCTGATCATAAATGGCTAAAATGGGCTATGACAAGATCTAAAGCCTATCAGCCACCGTAGACTTTACCATGACTGATATTACTGAGGTGCCCTTTGGATATGAATAACTATGAAAGGCAAGATCAGGGACCTAAACCAGCTTCACCCAATTTAGGTGTGCTGCAGCATTCATGGTGCGAACTGTAAAATATTTATAAAGATGAATCTATGTATTCTTATTTTCAAAAGACTACTATGAAATCTCTGTGAAACTTGAATGGTTCAATGACCAGTACTGCCTGTGAATACCAAAGAATCACATAACTCTCTAACCTTCAGGGTAATGATGGAGAAATACACTGATGAAGAAAATGTATTAGCTCTCTTGCTATCTATTACCTACATTCCTATCATTACTTAAATAAGGAAAAAAGATATATATTATATCTATCTATCTTTATTTTTTATTATTCTATTATAGTTGATCGCTGTTTCCCGCGTCAGCGAGGTGGCGCCAGGAAACAGATGAAGAAAGACCCATTCCCCACATACACACATAAATACATACATGCACATATATGCACAGTACATATATATACATATCAACATATACATATAAACATACATACACAAACACATGCATTTACACATGTACATATTCACACTTGCTAGCCCCATCCACTCCTGATAGCAACCCGCCCCATGGGAATTAGCACTGCCACCCCCCGCACCGGCGAGGTAGTGCCAGGAGACATATGAAACGGCCACATTCGCTCACACTCAGTCTCTAGCTGTCATGTGTAATGCACTGAAACCATAGCTCCCTTTCCAC
>JAYMFT010104029.1:0-10000 GCA_038088735.1 Panulirus argus
AGAGAGAGAGAGAGAGAGAGAGAGAGAGAGAGAGAGAGAGAGAGAGAGGGAAGAAAAATTTCTGGAAATGTTGCAAGCAATTATGAGGCTGATTGAAAAGGAACGAAAATAATTGTCTGAGGCTTTCTAAAGAGGAAACGTCAGCACGCTTACACTCTCGTGATGAGTGCCAAGGGCAAGATACACTCAAGTGTAAATGTAGCAAAAGGTATAAGGTATCATACCTCTAAGACACGATCCCATATTATACCCCTTGGGAGACATAATCCCATATCATACCTCATGAGACATAATTCTGTCTTTCCCCCTAATTATTTCTATCCATAATCTAACAGGATTACAGCAACACAGGATTGCTCTAAAGATAACATTATACCTGACATCAACTTTGCCTTTTGTAGGTTACGTACAAGTAAGATATTAAGTTGGATTTCTGGAATGAAAGTAATTTACCTTCTGGTAATATGGAAACAAAAAGTTCTAAGAAATTCTCATAAGCCGTAATTTTCTTTTTTTTCATTATGAATGAGATGAATATCATTTAAGAGAAGATTTTCATAATGAGGCCAAAAACATGCTTGCTTCTGTAGCAGTCCGTCAAAAATGACGGTTCTCTGGACCTTAAACATTAACACAGTTTCTTATGGCTCTGAAATGACGCTACTTTTTTTCCACCTTAGCTGGGCAAACATCGCGAGGAAAGCTGCTTTAGAGACTATTTTGCTTATGTTATCTGAACCCTCAACATTTATGAATCAAAACTTACATGCACCAGCTTTCCATATCTAACATACATAAACCAAGGTTTCAGAGGTGTTCTCCCTCACAGCTGCGTCTGGTGCCCCCTCACCTCACGGTAACAGTTGTTGGGGAAGCTTACTTTACCTATACCTTATGGAGGTTTCGGAGGTCTTCCAACCCACAGCTGTTCAGTCAGGCTGTTGGAGGCCGTGGCCAGCAGGTCCTCGTAACCAAAACACCTTATCTGCTGTGGTACATCTTCACCGATGCTCACCTCTCGAGCCGTACAAAATACACATCTTATATGCAAAATAATAATTACACTCAGATTATATTTTGGGGTGACTGAACCCCCGGCTCCTTACACTTAACGACATGGCAACGAGGTCAACAGTGTAACAAGCTTGTCACAAAGTTCTCCACTAGTGACTTAAGTCACAAGATTTTCCTCCAACTCAGAAGGCTTACGGTTACTTTACTTCAAGTTTGTCAACAATGAGGATAAAGTTACCCTAATCCCCTATCATCGTATTTGGTCTAGGCTGCTGCGTCGTGGCAATCAAGGTTCTTATAAAACACTGTATTTGACACAGACACACGGGGAAGACTTGTTACATATACATACAAGATAAAGAGACGAAGCAACACGAACGTAAAACACTCTCTTCCTCCCAGTGAGCCACAAATAGTAATCAAACACACACACACACGTGTAAAAACTCCCTCCTCGTAGAGTTGTGATAAAATTGTCGGACTGAACGTACACCAACGGGGGCGGAGCAGTAGTAAGTAGATGGCAAAAAGGCAGGAACTCATGATGGGTTCATAGTATGGAGAAAGCACCTTATATTGTCGGAGTTGTGATGACAGATTTACTAGAGAGAGAAACTCACACCCGTTAGCTTAAGATGATGAAAACAAAGACTGAAACAGAAAACAGAAGAAAAGGAGGATTAGGACTCTTTATAAGAAGCAGCATAAGTCTCAATACATACTGGTAAAAGGACAACTCAAACAATGCACAGTGGGGAGAAGAACTATAGAAAAGAAGAGAGAGAGAAAAAGAAATATAGCCAGGTGACACAGAAAGCAGCCTGACACCAAGGAGCACGAGCCGCCGTCTGTGCCAGGTGACATAGACCGTTGCTCGGTTCCAGGGAGCAACAGCAGGCGTCTGTGCCAGGTGACACAGACCGCAGCCTGACACCATGGGGAAGGAGCCGCCGTCTGTGCCAGGTGACACAGACCGTAGCTTGACACCAGGAAGCAGGAAGCCGCCATTCCACCACACGCTCTATCCAACATCAACTTTAATCAACCTCCATCTTCCAGAATCTAATAACATCTTGGGAAACGCCTCACGACCCACTCCCCTAACCCCCAGTTACCATGACGTGACCTCCTCACCACGACCTTACCACTCCCGTAACAGTGGTAACCTATAACGTTATGTACGTGTGACTAGGCGTTACATGGGCTTCTCCACTATAACCGTAACCTCCACAGTGTTGCCGTCACGACTGTAGTTAAATAACAAGACAGACAAAAAAGAAAAACGGAAAGCGGTTCTGCGTTCCCAATTAATCCTGCTGCTGGAAGCAACCATTTGTAATTACTATTTGTGTGTTACGTGGAGAGAGTTTTACACACTCGTGTTGCCTCGTCTCTTAACCTTGTAAACATGTCGTTACTCCTATCTATGTATGCACACACACACACACACACACGTTTCAGCCTATGCCACGTACCCACTTCATCGACAAGCCCCTACGGGAGGACGAACAGTTGGGTGGACTGTGGGCCGGCTGCCGCGACTAAGATTCGAACGTGTATGCGGGTTTGATCCTAGGCGGCCCCGCTGTCAATCACATCATCATCAAACACCGGTTGAAACATGCTGATGTAAAACGTCTTTTACGGGTTTAATCATAAAACATTACTAGGAAAAAAAAAATCCTCATTAACTTAATACGTATACAGTGATCATATATGCGAACATAGTCTACTTCACTGGCACTCAAGGCAAACAACCTCACTACATGTTTTTCTACGCCGTTAACTTGTTTTCACCGGGGTAACTTTATTCATCTATGATGGCTAGAAGCAAAAACGCTATTACCAGGCTTCCCCTACGCTATCACGGGGCAATCATGCTATTAACGCTGATTGCTGCATAACATCGTTGTGTTACAGAAACCACGCCTTACTTTACCGTGCTGTTTGCATTAACTGTTCAGCTGGCCTGACGGAATATACGCGGCGCCCGTCACTGTATATGGGGCTTAAGGAGGTTTCAATAAGCTCTAATGTGAAACACTTCACGCAGATCACGCGGCAAATGTCATTCACGATTTCAATGGTCGTAAAGTATTCCAGTCTCACATTTAATAGGTGGAGTTATAAATAAAGTTAGGCGGTAAAATAAAGAGCCGAGATATAAATAAAGTTGGGTATCAAAATAAAGCGTTGAGAAATAAATAAAGTTACGTATCAAAATAAAGCGGTCTGGCTTGAGACATCAGACCAGCGGTTCTGAAGCTGTCTCGGTCGAGGCTTCCCCTTGGCCTCGGTGTCGGGCGTCACCCACCCACCGGCTTCTCAATGGTGACCCGGTCACATCTACTTCTATTCTTACGCTGTATTCCGTGTATCATCAACGGGACATCGATGGTACAACGACTCTAAAACTTAAAACCTGAAGTAAAATAATAATATCGTATAGACAAATACTTTTCTTTTGCGGGTCATCAGAGAGGTATGTCACATGCGTCATATTTTTACGTGTATGCCCAATATACCATTCGCTCCTGGAAGTGTACCTCATGTACGTACCTGCTGATGAGGCTGGACGTACCGTCTGGGGGTACACGAACCCCCTCACCTCATAACCGCTGCTGTAGACCAGCTGACTGTACGCTGAAAACGTCCACTGTAATTTGGTAGAACACTTGGTCTGGGGCGGTGGGTTTTTCCTTTGAATGATTAACAAAACAAGCATTAGACTGTTTACGAAGTTCCTTCATATATTTTCAACTTTTCTTGTCTTTAAACGTCAAATTCAGTTAATCCTTCTTTATGTTTGTATGCACAGTAACCAAAATAATCGAGACACACTCAGGATTAAATTCCTGACGAGTCTACGATAATTGGCGCTGCGTCATTTTCGAACGCACATGTACGTACTTTCCCCACTGCGCAAGCGTACGTTTCGTGGCTCCCGAGCGGCGGAACTGACATCATTAGCTCCGCGTAACCACGTCCTGACACTGACTGGACTGGAGAAATCATCTTTGCGCTCGATCTTCGTAAACGGCATATACTGTCTGCATGGGGCAGGCACCTTTAGTGCCTTCAGCGTGACCACCAGAGGATTAGAATCTCCCAGCGAGAATATTCCATTTTTAGAGACGCATAGGAAAGGTACACAGCGGGAAACACAGCCTTAACACCACCCGGGATACAACGGCGCTCCCTCCCGACCCTGGGGTTATAATGTGTTATCCTCTCGCCATCTATAATAGTGGAGGGGAAGCAGCCATTTACATTAATATCCTGTCCCCATCTATAATGGTAGACAGGGAGGGAGGAGCCATCTACTGTGGGTACTATCCTGTCTCCATCTATAGTGGTTGGTGGGGAGGAGTCATCTACTGTACCGTCCTGTCTCCATCTACGCTGGTGGGTGGGGAGGAGCCTTCTGCTGTACTATCCTCCGCCTACCAAAATACGTTATCTAAATTAGGCCACTATTACTATCCTTCAGCAGACAACCACGTCAACGACCATCGGTCTTCTGTCATCTGTTCTTCCCATGTACTACTGAGCGGATTTTTGTCCTAGTCAACTATTGGTGTCGTCAAAGGTCATTTTAAAGTCATTGGGAGGTCCGGGATAACCTAGACTTGAGGCTATTACCCACAAGGACATTCAAGGACCATCACAATACCCACATCCGCGGCGACAAGAACATGCACATGTCACGGCTCAGGCCACGGCGGGGGGAGGGGGGAGGGTTATGCACGTACTCGCTCGCCCTTGTCTCCAGACGCCTCTGGTGACAGTTGGTTGGGGTGGTACTAGGGCCTAAGTATGAGACCAGGAAAAAGAGATGGTAAAGTCTGTCAACCACGTAAAACTGCCAACCACGTAAAAGCCTGTCAACCACGTGACTGTCTTCCACGGCGGAGAGTCTGGCCAGGCGTAGCGCTACGGCAAGACGTGGGTCTGGTCGTGACTATGAATAAATGACGAGTCTCTATTGGCTCCTTCGTCACGAGTGAGACGGGCGAGCCAGGACTCAACCTCCTCCTGCTCCTCCTCTTTCACGGTAACCGCTCCTCCCTCCCTCCCACAAGACACAACCTGCTGCTCCTTTCCTAGCAACTGTTCCCTCCAGGAGACACGGCCCCCTTGCTCCTTTCGCGGCAACTGCTCACTTCGCGCCGCCAAAGTTTAGGGCAGCTGCGTCCGAAACTACAACCCTTCCCACTATGAAGTTCCCTGGCAAAGCTACGGCGCTGTCGCTAGCCTGTAGGTGAAGTCTCGAGTCATCCATATATTGGAAACTTTGACAAATATAAATGCCGACCGTCACTCTGTCAAGTGCCAGCTCTTGTCGTCCGTCAGGACGACGTAATCGGTGGTCCCAAGGAACGCATCACCGCTGGACCCCTCGAGTCTTTCTGAGTCAAAGGATACGAACTGGTCCTACGATATCTATAATCGTCGGAGTTCAATGACCAGGAAAGAGACGGGACACATTACCGTCAGAAGAGACGGACATGCACGAAGCGAGGAACGTCACTACCGTCTCATTCACCGGAAGAAAACATAAATATTTTTTCCGTGAATGTAGGGAGAATATCGTGAAGGACGGAAGCCTCAACTGGAAATCGTGAACAATGCACAAATGAACGCGTATTTCAGAAACAAGGTCTTGGGTTCCATTTCACACGAAGTCATTCCATACGCGAGACACCCCCCCAACGAACACCCGTTCCTCGGGACAGAACATCCCAGTAACAGATAACTAATTGTACAGTGCATCAGGAAGTGGTACACCAACGGGAGAGAGAGACAAGCGTCTGGGTGGGACTCTTTTCCCCCGACCTGGGAACTGATCCATCAGCCGGAGCCAATATGGCCTGCCAGACACACGACACACAACACAGACTCCTCCTCCAGAAGATGAGAGGTTCGTGTTTTTTTTCCTCTCTTGCCAGTGGAAGATGCTGAGTTAGGGCAGGGGCTCTTCTACTGCAGGCACAGAGAAGAATAATGAAAGAGAATGGGAGGAGGAGGAGGAGAGAGTGGATCAGAAAGGCATGTAAAACAACTGGCAAAACGAGAGAAGAAAGAGACAGGGGGATTGAAGGAAAGAGAATCACAGTGGACAGTAAGCGGGAAAGAAGAGAGTTAAAGATACTCATAGAGAATGGGAAGAGGAAGTAATTGATTAAAAAGGAACATACAAAGACAAGCATAATGGAACGGAGAAAGGAGGAATTGCAGAGAACGAGAAACATAGCGGAAGTACATATGAGGTGAACAGAATAAAAAAAGGGAAGAGGAGACAAGAAATACGCAAGATGGCGTAAGAGGAAGAAGAGCATATGTAAAAACAACAGCCAAGAGAAGAAACCATCCTGTTTCACCAGCGTTGGAGGACGACGTGAAGAAAATCCTTGAGCACGACGAGGGTACGACCCTCGAGCGCGCCGGCACGACCACTCGAGTAGACGCCATTACTGCTGATCGCGATGGCCCCACCTTTGAGAACGATGGCACAACCCTTTATAAACGCGACGGTCCGAACCTCCGGTTCGCTGGCCTGGACGCTAAGGGTCGCACCGCCTTCGTGCTGTAAGGGTCGGAACAGCAGGAACGCCCAGGGCGGGAAAACACGGGCAAGAGCACACATGCGTCTCGCCCCGGCATTATATCCTCGCCTGACGTATGCCCTGCAGGATGTCCTCAAAATTCTGGCGGTAACCCCAGCTGGCACGTCCGACCCTTTTTCCCGCCGCTGAAATACATTTTGCTGCGCTAGTTAGAAATACAGTTCCATAAATAAAGCAAGAGCGGTCTGTTGCTTCACCTTTACGGCCGGTGATGTAACGTGTCGTGCCAAGGAGTAAAGAGAGTATTTCTCTGGCTGACACGGTAATTCCTCACTTACAACATGGTCAGGTTTGTACATTACGGGACAGCAGAGAATACTAAAGGTACGCTGGAATTCCCTCCCTGTGCACATGCAACAGACTTTTTTCTTCCCTCTTTTTAGAATAACAACAGAAAGATTTATCTCAGTCCTTCACCTACAACATAACTGTGTTTTGTGCGCAGACACATACTTTTCAAACATTATTTTTCCCTTTATATAAGAACATAATTAAATAGTTTTAAATTACCGAGTGAAGGAACTAAGTACCTGACACTTACTCTAGGTATGTCTCGGGTAAAGAGGTGCGCCGCTCCTCACACACACAGCCGGAAAAAGCACTTACCAAGTGCTTGCGTCGCGGCAGAAAGTGTCAGTGTGGACAATGCAGTCACCGCCGCTCGGGAAATGGTGGCAGAGTTCTAGGCAACAATGCCAGGGTTTTATGGACACTTGAAGAAAATTAAAGCATGACCAGAAACGCTATGAAAAAAAAAAGGCATCAGACTGTGCGAGTCAAAGATATAATACAACACTGATAAAACATATCTCCGCCTTCTTGACGTCTACCAGGAAAGATATATTTAGTCGTAACAAAGTCACTCTAACGTGGCTCTAACGCAGCGCACAGTCACCAGAGATACTCCCGTGTTAGCTCTGACAGCTGAAGAGCCTTGAGCACCCGCGGATGTGGCACTAGCTCGCACCACAACCGGGAACTGAAGTGAAGATTCGGAGTATATCCTTCGCTCCTCTCTCTACCCACGAGACGATACGTGCACGTCCTCCTCCTCCTCCTCCTCCAGCGCTTGCCACGTCAAGGCACTCCCTGCCGTGCCGAAGCGCCTGCATGAGTGATCCGCGGAGTACAGAACACCACCTTCCTCCCCGAGACGGAGTAACTCGGGTTAACACTTCGCAGGACCCATGATAGCGGGACGATTCGACCCCTGGGCATACAGCCCTGATCTCTGACCTCAATCCTAAGGATGCCTCGCTCAGTTAGGTTAGACTGGATTAGGTGAATTCAACGGAATCGTTCATTCTTTTTTTTTTTCCAGCTTGCTTTAGACTGGCGTAATTACACACAGTCCGTCAGTTTAACGGCATCTCACTCTCCGTGATCCAGTCAGGCAATGGCGGCCACTCAGTGACTGTTAAAGTCAGAAAGACGGACAATCTATATTTCTCAGCCACTCAGACCTGGTTTCCTTTCTCCGAAACTCGAAACGTTCAAAGAAAGAAGAAGTCGGGACAGGCAATCAGGCCCTTCAAAAGGCCAATGGAAAACTTTCCACCGACTGTGTTAGAAGGAAATATGACTTACAATCCGTTTTCTCTCCTGATTATAACACTGCAAAGGGATACAATGCTTACCATAACAACACACACACACAAAACATCGTCTTTCAGCGATGCCATCATTAAAATGCTTGCAAAATATCCAACCTGTTGCTAAATAAAGACAAAAACGCTATTAAACATTAATTACTTATCGTATAATCAATATGTTTGATCTTTCTCGTCTCTGACGTGACGTAAGCTTTATGTAACAATAAAACAACATTAAAAAGAAAGGTAATATCTCACAAAGATAACAGTTCAGAAGATTTATACATTGCAAATAAAGTAAAACACCCTGATCACACCGGTACGACCCTTGGGTGAGATGACAAGACTCTAATTCTCAGGTACCGTCTAAATATGCGCTGGAAACGCAGTTCCCTCCCTGTCACTCTCTAGAAATGTCTAGACAGGTAGGGTATACAGTCCCTTCTAGACAGGAACGAAAGAACAGCTCCCGTCCCGTTCCTGTCCACAATAACCAAGGACAACCTTGGGGTGTCTATGTTACCCAGAGATGCAATGACCATGTCTTGCGCCCCTTTATCAATACCACGTTATCAGATAATCAATAAACTACTGATGGAATAACGCAGTACAAAAGAACCCTTTATGAAGGTCTAAACCCAAACAGAATCTTACTTTCGTGATGGTACTTTCCCACCGAAATCTGAAAGACAAGAGAAAATAATCAAAAAGTATGTACCGAATAACATCCACGCTAACGTTTACTCTACTCACACAAACACACACACACACACGAGAGGGGAATAAAAAACAGGAAATATGCAAATGAAGATCAAATCTGAAACACATACTGAAGCTTCAGTCGTCAGGCTAGATGGGCCTCTCCAGCCTGGAGTAGCCTACGTGGTCCACCCAACCACACACATACGCTGGGGCTTAGCCAGCCACGGGCCATTGTCTGTCTGCAGACAACCCCGCCAACCCTTGTGACAGTCAAGTGGTCTTAAACACCGAGCTAACAATGTCATACCATTAACGCTTATGTTCACAGCTGTCAATCTGTCATTTACAATCTTCCGCCGGCCTCCACAGTCATCCTCGCCCTCTGCACCCACTTCAAAAGTCTTTCTGAAGTGAAATTTTTAACTTATCAATCTATTGCAAGCTCTACAAAAAATAATAATAATAATAATAATAATAATAATAATAATAATAATAATAACAATAATAACAAATAATATAATAATAATAATAATAATAATAATAATAACAATAATATTAATAATAATAATAATAGACATTATACAGAGAAAATCCATACCTATACCTAAGACTATTAAAGAGAATGGGAAGAAGTATTTAGGCGAAGTCTTTCCATAAAAAACACAAACTTTGTTAACGTAGAGTCTATCATATTCACTGGCCGGGTAGGGTATACACATATTCTTTGTAGCGGTTATGAGAGTTCGTACGAGTTGGAAGCCGTTGTGGTGCACGAGCTGTAACCCCGGGAGGAGGCATCTCTAGAAGTGGCAGGAGGCGACAGTGGCGGGAAAGGTGGTTGTAGCTTCTTCCCCTCTCAGACTGGTGGGTGAGGTCCAGTTGACTCCAGAGGACCAGTCGGCTGACTGTCTCGCGGCAGACTGTGAGAGAGGGACCGAAGATGATCTTGCGGGTCCTATCCTGCACCAGCAGTCAATCCCCCGTTGTGTTGTGGACGGGGAAAAAACGAGGCAGGTGAGGCAAAGGTGAGGTAACGACATTGCCTACACATATCCTTAGGAGTTT
>JAYMFT010104040.1:0-13687 GCA_038088735.1 Panulirus argus
CCTCAAACATACTACCTATCTCTCCTTTCTTCTCATCTTGGTTACATCCACACACATTCAGACACCCCAATCTGAGCGTTCGAGGAGGATGAGCACTCCTTGCCTGGCTCCTTCTGTTTCCCTTTGTAGAAATTGAAAATACAAGAAGGGGAGGGTTTCCAGCCCCCCGCTCCGGCCCCTTAGTCACCTTCTACATACACATACATATACATATATATACATGTACATATTCATACTTGCTCACTCTCATCCATTCCTGGAGCTACCCCGCCCCACAGAAAACAGCATCGCCAACCCCTGTGTCTTCAAGGTAACCCCAGGAAACACATGAAAAAATGTTACATCTGCTCAAAATCATTCTCTAGCTGTCATGCGTAATGCACCAAAACCACAGCTCCCCATCCACATCCAGACCCCACACACATTTTGTAATTTTTCACTTACATGATTATGTGCAGTAAAAGTATAGAAACCATTGGTTTTCTTACGAATTAAGAGGTAAGCATTGTAGTTTAGGAAAAATGTGTTGTTACTAGACTGGCCAATCCTTGATCAAGTTTATATTGACTAGTCTTAAATTTGCAAATCAAAATTTTTGCTAATCATTCAGAAAAAAAATCTAAATGATGGAGAAAATAAAATTTAATCATAGTTGATATCTAAACACATAAAGTCTACCTGAGTGTCTATGATGGTAACTATGCCTGGTGTTGGAAGATTTACTGGAGGAGTTTGCTGGGCAGGAGATCCTCCCCGTTGCCCCATCAGATTGGATGCCACACTCTCACTCAGTTCTTTAAGACCCTGGAGGAAGATAATGACAACCTGGGTATTACACATTAATATTCTACAAATAAAAATTAAAGTTAACAAAAAAATTAAAAATAAATACCTACTCCAATAGAATTCAGAGGATGAAAAGCTAATAATTTTGCTCAAATAAGTCAATACAATTCTCTTCCATCTATTCATAAAACATCTTTTCCAACTACAGTACACAGAAAGGGGGAGAAAAATAATTCCATTCCAATTAGCAACAGTTAAAAAGTTACCTGTGAATCAAACACACACATGGCAATTGACTCTCCCTATCTCTCCCAATTCCCCTTTGCATCACTGCTATTCTCCCTTATTTTAGGTTTTGTGTCTGTGAATGATAAAAGTAATTAGCACAACTTTCTGTAATAATGTTCAGTGAAATAATCAGCAATGGAAAGACTAGTGTGACCTGACCATTTCCACAAAAAATCATCGCTTATATCAATCTTCTGCAAGATGAAAGCCACACCAAATGAAAAATGAAATTTTCTAGCCAAGCATCAAACTAAATTTCATCATTTAATTTTCCTAAAAAAATTGACTTTAACCTTGTGTATAGCATCCTTTTCAGCTACATACCTTCAATTGCCCTCTGTCATGTAGTTCTCCTAACAATGCCATATAATTCAAGCAGTGAAATCTGGCAAATACTTGAATGAGGTCTAATTCACATAAAACGCATACACTATATTGCATCCTAGATAGCTGCATGATAAATTCCACTTTCCTTACATGATTCTTCGCCATTCTTGCTAATTCAGCCATGACATATTTATGTCTTAGGGCACTCTACGAGTATACAATAATGTGGTATTTCCTGTTTTTAATTCAATTTTTTGTTTTAAGTTACCTAATTATTTAAAAAAAAATTAAAACTCCCAAATTTGCATGGATGGCTGGGCAGGTGCACTACACGACCTGTATCGCTCAACTTCCAGGAAACACATCTTCAGGATAAGAGAAAGTTTTCAAAGAAATATTTCTTTGAAAAATCTATAGGAATTCCAAAACCCTTGACATCCTATGACCGTGCATGGCATCTTTAACTATGAAATAATTTCTTAGGTTCTTCACCTCACAGTAATTGTCTGGCTGGCTAATTTAAGTTATTCTCCATACCAGTTGTACAACTGTGATATTCTTGTCTTTGAATAAGAAGCAAGATACCAGAGATCTAAGTAAAGACCGTTAGATGTAAAACTGACCAAATATATAATTACCAATCTGTAACTTCATGGGCTCCATTTGCCCTACCCTGTATGATGAAACATTAGTTGTTTTTAAGTGAACACTAAAACTGTAAAAAATCTTAATAGAATTACCACTGACAGTTTGGGTCACTTCAGGAACAACAATGACCTAAACAATGCACATGCCATTTCATACTGCTTTGAAGACAATTTCCCATTGTAATGCATCAGTATATTTGTAACCTCAGAACCAAAGTCTTTATCATAAAGATCTTTTAGAAAATACTGATAAGATAACCAAGACAGGAGTTACTGATAAATATACAATATTCCCCAAATATTAAACCGGGAAGTTCCAATGAATTTTTGCAGGCCTTGAACAACTTTGAGAAGCAGGGTTAGTCTGGCCACTAAGAAGTTATCAAAACATCATTCTAAGCCATAGTCACTTGCTAAACATTACAAAAAGAATATTCCAAGAAGGAATAGGAAAGAGATACCTTAACCAGCCTGTCTAAATTAAGCACATCTATTGCAATTACAAGTGTTTAGAGGAGAAAAGTCACATAAACTGTTAATTTGTGATTAGGTCATAATTGTAAACAATTCCATCTCTGGATTAACACCCTAAAAACAGGATCCATATGAATATATCCTCTGTCCCCACCAGGCTTCAGAAAAAGATTTCTCTTCTATAGGTTGTATATATACTGAAAATGTGATGACACCAACAATGTGTTTTCCAAAATAAGGAATTGATATGCCTTTTTTTGGATTCTTTCTGTGAATAATATACACTACAGTCAATTACAGGCATGGGATAAAGCCAGAGAATAAGACAAGTCCCTTCAGCCCATCATACCCTGAGAGACTTCTGCATATATTTTTGGATACCCAGGCATTTCATCATTGACCTTTTGATGTAATACTCACTGTTGTAAAGACCAATAAACTTTCTGATGTGGTTTTTGATGAAAAATAGTGCATTTGTCTCTGTTCTAAATTTGTTAATGAGTCTTTCATCATGAGGCTATTTGCTTTAAAAAACTTTGCTGCAAGGATTTGCAGTTACTGCAAAATTGAGCAAGTCTATAATACTCTCCACTTTCTTGCATGTGATCCACTGATGTAATACTCTCCACTTTCTTGCATGTGATCCACAGATGAGCAAAATTCTTCCAAGCTTTACATGAAATATTCTGGGAAATCTGGTGGAAGGGAAAAGCAATTTCCATATCTTTAATGAAAACTAACAACTTGGTTGTCCAGGAAATAACAAATACAGACTGCTTTAAACTTATTCACATACAAGTCTAGCCTTGACCTGAGTAAAGGCTACCCTTCAGAATGAATGACACTCAGAAACTGAAGGTTGGTAAAAGGGTGGCAGGAAGGTAAGAAAGGTAAGATGATGCTGTAAATTATTATAGCATGACTTTTTAATAAAAATTGTCACTCAGCTATCCAGGACACACTTATGCCACATTCTTTACATGCATTTAACACAACAGTAGCATAACTAACCATGTGCTCCCAAACCTCAGTGATTTCATTAGAACTACATAATGGAGGTAGGTGAAGGGGTTGACTTAAATATGGCCACTCTTTCCTACAAACAACATGATATCATAGTAACAACATTCAAGTATGAAACATATCAAATCCTCTCCAAATATACCTGAAAAAATTCTCTACATGCAATAATACCACCTACTATTCATCATGATTTTGCAACTAACATAAATTAAAGAAAAGATAATCCTGATTTCAAGCTTTTCCTTAGCCTGACTGATGACCCAACCAATCATTACTATGTTCAGCATATATGGCTGGATGGCAAAGTGGATATTTTGAATGATGATTAATGACATTTGCTTATCTTTACAGGTATAAAATAATCCACTATTCCATCTTAAAAGTAAAAGCTGAATGAATGAATGCACAAGTTAAAGAAATATTTTAAAATAACTCAAACATTTATGGTGGAATATGATTTATTCTATGAAAAGAAGTGTAATCTTTACATGCCAAAATCAAGAAGGACTAACAGAAGGAAAAGGGTACACAAAACAAATACTTCCTGGCCATAAAGAATGTTTTAATTAATATGATGAAACCAAATGCTATGTTTCTGGAAAAAAGAAAGAAAGAAAAAAAAAAAGAGCATGTGATAAACAGAAACATAATGTCTTACTTCCATATGATGTACACAAAACACTGTTCAGTGATTATAAGAACTTAACAGTGTCCACAATGTATGAGAGTACACAGTGCTGTAAAGTGAATGGTTTAAAAGAAGAGGAAATGTGCTAAAGACCTGTAATATCACTGTGGAAGAGGAAATGTGCTAAAGACCTGTAATATCACTGTGGTTGGTCAATATTATGGATATCATGTGTGACATGTGATTAAGAATGCATGAATATGGGATAAATGTAAATCATGGGAGGCATATATTAGAGACTGCTGCAGTTACTGTACACCGACAATGTTGTCTTATTACTAAAGTGTTGAGTATGGTACAGAAAGCTATGCCAGTGATGCCATTTCATTAACATACTGAGATAATGAGTCAGAAGGAAAATTAAACTGCTTTGATGAAACCTGTCCTGAAGGCTGTTAAGAATGAATGCAAGTAAAAGCAAGATTTTTTCTCTTAAAGAAAGATATTGTATCTGAGTACAATATCTAATAAAGATCAAATTGGGAAAGCAGATACTATATGCCTTGTAATGTGAAGGTAACCAGGGTGCTTTGTGAGCATTTGCAAATGGGAAGAGGTCTGGTATGGAATAAGGAAGAAAAATTTATTCTTCCAATTCTTCCTTATGGGTGTATGGGTGTGAAACCACTGGTTGCCAAAGCTGCAGAAATATGTAACCTATGCAACATTACAAGAATTAAAACATGACAGGTTAAATGACAGAGTAGAGAGAAAGATGTGTAGGGGTTCAGGTATTGAAAGAGTATGGTATGGACAAGCATAACATACTATATACAGAGGAGGATGATGAAAATTTATGACAGCACTAGTGAGCTGGGGCAGTGGCAGAACATGCAATGGATAGACGGGCTTATGATCAAACTATAGGGATTTATGAATATATCAACATGTACATGCTGAGGAATGACAAATGTTTATACACAATGAAGACATACATTAGATGAAATCTGAAACATGAGATAAAATCTAAAGCAAAAACTGCGATGTGTCTTACAGATAAAATAAATATGCTAGCAAAAGGAGCACACGAAAAGCATGAACAACTGTGGATGTCCTAATTTTGTCTTACTTTACATGACTTCAGGTTATGAATAACATTTTCTTCATTATAGTATTGAGGATGTCCTTGCTTACTCAGTTTTGCTTTGGAACAAATCATAGTTCTATCTTTATTTGGTCAGTCAGTTGGGATAGGGGACTAAAATTACAACCCACATATTCTGTGTTTCATGTGAGGTGATGAACAGGGGCAGGAGCAAGGGGCTGGAAACCCTTCCCTCTTGTATTACATCTTAAAAACAGAAACAGAAAAAGACGACTTATGAGGAATCTTCCTTTCAGATTCAGGCTGGGGTGTTTGAATGCGCATGGTCATAATCAGGATGAAAAGAAAGGAAGCTTCAATGTTTGATTAAAGATTCTTGGATGTTTTGGCTCTGAGCAAAAGGGAGTTGAAGGGTAAGGGGGTAGAGTGGTTTGCAAATGTTCAGACGGCAAAATCTGGAGTTAACGAGAAGAGAGGAGAAAAGCAAGAGGTGGTACTTTTCGCAAGGAATTAGCTGCTGTACTACAAGGAAGAGAATTAAGGTAAGTTATATTATATCAGATAATGAGAGAGGGGTGAATGTTAATGCTTATGCACAAGGCAGTTTGAGACGTGAAGAAGAAAGGAAGGAGCAGAGTAAGAACTATGACAGTTTTGATGTTAAAGGATTGAATTTCAATGCTCAGGGGTCTGGATGTAAGTGTGAAGAAGTTACTGAAGGAATAGTTGAAGGCATGGGATCCCTGGTGTAAATGAATATTGGGAAAAGTTTGTTGAGTTGTGTACTGAAATCAGAATGGTGATTTAAAATACATAGTGTAAGAAAAGGTATATATACAAATACGTGCAGATAAGTGGGGTGCAAGTGCAATGTCTGATTACTGATTGGTGTAAGGAAGTGTGAATGTTAAGGATACGAGACAATAACATATATGAGAAAGAAGTGGTGAAAATGAGTGAGCCTGGATACCTGGCCTGCATGAAAAGATAACAGGAGAGATCAAGAATGGCATAGGGTTATAGTATACAAAGAGGAGTGGAAGGCATTTTGGGAACCAAAGTATAAGTGTGCAAGTGAGGTCTGTGGCATGTGGAAGGTGGGATGTGAACGTACAAGAAATGGCAGTGATTAGAGCAATGTGGAAGTTAAATCATTAGTGAAAGAGAAAAGGAAGGTGTTTTAATGGCACATCCAGGAAAGGAATACAAGTAATTGGGAGGAGTAAAAGGAAAAGCAATAGTAAGTCAAGAGAAAGGTATGTGAGCTGGAAAATAAGGCAAATGTGAGATGGAGGGAGGATGGAAAGGTGGTAACAGGCAAAGATCTGGAAAGGAGGTGGAATGAGCACTGTGAAAGTCTAAAAACTGTGGTGGATGATATGGAGGTGGATATGGTATGTTCTGACATAAGGTAACATGGCTGTGGATGGTAGTCTCTGATTTCAGTACAATAATTGTTCTAATGAGGGCATTGTTCATTTTCTACTGATGTTATTACTTTAAAAAAGTAGCAAAGGCAATCGGGTATAATTAAAACTTCTTCATATACCAGATTATATGTTTTATAATCACTATAAATTACATCCCTTTATTTGAAGGGACTGGATTATGGGCGTTTTGTAGGTCAATTAATTTTCGTCCATCTGTTGGCTTAAAAGTAAATGTTTTTTGAGAATTTCAAAGGAATTTAATCATGCACCTCTTAATTGCATTTACTGAATCAAAAATTCAGGCCATTTATCTCTGAAAACAAAAATAAAAAAATGAGGCATTCTAAGTACAAAGGTATAGAGTACCTGAAACAAGATGAAGCTTTCTAAAACAGCTGTGTTATAAAAAATAACCATAAACAAAATCTATGTGCAAAAAATCGATGCCACAACAAGCCCCTATTCATTACAAACCTTAGTAAGAGACTTGGCAGCATGAAAGGCAAATACATAGGACCTTAACACATGAAGTGATCACTGAAGAAAACTTTGTCATGAAACTTAGTGGTCATAAATAAACTTAACATAAAATCTATCCAGTCAGATATATTAACAATCAACTTCTTAAATGCATGTACAGTTTTTAGCTCATAATACTTTCTCTTGTTCTCTCTTTATTCTTATTGCCTAATCTTTTCTGCTTTGTTTCTGCCAACTGAAAACACTCACTCTCTTTTCCTCCTGTAAACATGCATTTTCACACATGTACAAGCTGTAATGTAAGACTGTTTTGCAAATGTTTTATCAAAGTTGTTCATTAAAGACAACTGTTAAGGCATCCATCATACCATCTTATCTAAAATGTCCTAAATGTTCTCATATTTCCCCAACCTCTATCAGAATTCTGTCACTAGTATTGCCTACTACCCATAACAAGCAACTGAGCAACACAACAAAGATGGGATAAAGTAGAGATCATGTTACATGTAGTTAAGTTTATGATGGAAGTACTATACAACCTTCCTGCCCATCCCTGTCTTAACCAATTACAACATTATCAATCCTTGGTCACCAAAAAATCAAGCATCTTACCTCTGCCAAAACAGAAAACTTGTTCATTATCATTCACCCTTGTTTTTGTCAGAGTTTTTATTCAGCAAACCTACTGAACTATGGATATATTCTTTGACCACATGACAGTAAACTCAGATTGCATGATTCAGTAAACTATGGGATTACATTTCCTTCCTCCTTAAAGTATGAGATTGTATTCCATTTACCCTTTCTCCCATTTCTGATTTACTATCTTAATTAGTCTGTTTTTTTTTACCTTCCAGTGTTTACTCTACTTTATCAGTTACAACCTTCACGAGATATTCTCATACGATTCTTAGTGTTCTACCATCAACAAAGTTGGATGAACCTAATTTATTCACTTTCTTTGTAACTGATTGTTTCTCCAGCTGTTCCATCCAAAAACTCCTGACATAAATCGGCTCTATTGCCAAAATCCCGCTAAATTCTGATAATGAATTTATCAAACAGAAAGGAAATCATTATACTTAAAACAGACACAAACATCTTTTGTGTTAACAAACATTAAAGTCTACACACCTTGGTAAGGGATTTGGCAGCATGGAAAACTGTGGCTTTGTATGATGTGGAACCCTCAGAAACCATTCCACTACACGACTGGTGAAGAGGAACCAAGCGCCGGTCAGCATATGCTAGCCAACGATCACCTAAAGCTATTGGATTTACACTGAAAGACACAGAAATATAAATCGATTAGAGCAAGGGATAGGTATATGGTATGCCAGAGATGGGGAATAGAAGGAGAATCAGTTGCTGTTTACAGATGGCACAGCTCTGGTAGCAGACACCTGAAAGAAACTTTAAGAGTATGAAAGAAGAAAATTGAGGAAATGTGAAAAAAGTAAAGTAATTTAGCATAAAACTGAAGAATGTATGAGTATAAGCAGCTTGACAGGATTTCTTTAGGAGCAAATGCAACCTAGTTATGTCTGATGCCCCTGAATCCCAATTTCTGACCATTTCTCTTTATAAAACCCCTCTCAACTTACCCATTTCCCCTTCATGGATCTATCATTCCACCACCTAACACATTAAAAATCCATTGTAACACTAAACATATTTTGGAAACCTCAAATTACTCTAATAGCTAATGTTACCAATAGAAAATTGGGAGCCTCTGCAAATGCTGCGCTAGACTTGCCCTCTGTGAGGGGCCTTTGGAACAAACATCAGAGAGTAGATAGATAGAAAACTGGGAGTTCTCTTCACATACTGTAAATTCTTCTATTTTGTAATATTTGTCTGATTATACATAAGACTGATTCATCTTTATATGGAATAATGCTCTCACATCTGGGTAGCTTCTAGCTCTACATTCCATTTTAAAAGAGTAAGCTCACTGCAATCTAGCTTATCAACTCTTCATGTCTGACTCAAAAATTTGATCCATGTGCTCTACAATCAGTGATGGCTATCCTTTCCTCTTCTACAGCTACTACTGTGGTTTCTCCTCCCAAGAACTGCCGGCCTGTGTGTCCCCACCATTAGCTAGACCACATCATATACAGCAAGCTACTGCACCACAATGACTGTGTAACCACTAGCAACTAAAGGCTGAGCTGTTGCGATGTTTGTTTGTATCCCTACAGTGCAAATTTTCAGAACACTTTACCTGCTCATCATTCCTAACAGCTACCACTTTTCTTTTTTTTAAAGAAAGGCCTTCCATTTCCTTTAAAACTATCAAATCATTGCTCCTACTCTCTCTCTCTCTCTCTCTCTCTCTCTCTCTCTCTCTCTCTCTCTCTCTCTAACTCTTTATATTTCAATCAAGGCCTGGCCTTGATATGACTGAAGCCTTTGACATAAAAAATGAAAGTTTTGAAGCTACAGTACCTTAGACAAGGTTCTGGAAATAGTCATAGCTTTATCCATCCCAAATAGGAGCTAGAGAACAAAATCAAGAGAGTGCATACTTAAAATCTGTCAACTAACAAGACTTAGTTGTACATACCTTGGACCAGGACAGGGGTAGCATGTGGTGACTGTGAATGTGTCTTCCAGTGTTGCAGCATCAAACACAGCCAATTTCTCCGGAAAAGCAATGACTATGACATTCTTATTTGCATGGATGTCATGAACTGGATGTTTAAATTTTATAATTTTAACCTGAAGAAAAAAAAAATAATTCCTTAAACTTTTATACAGGAAAAACTACAATGAAACATTATCACTATCATGTTGGTTTCAGTCATCAACTGAAACCCTATCATAGGAACTAAAATGGAACTTACTCTTTCTCTAAATAATGGCTCTTTTCTGGAACCACATTTATGTCTCTATCTATGGATCATTATTACCTGTTTCTTGTTCCATGTGGTGGATCAGGTGTAGAAAGCCCCTCAAATCACTCTGTATAAACATATTCAGGCCATACCCAGTTTTAAAATGAAATGCACTTCCATAGTATGTCTTACTTTTTCATTTTAAACACAGAGTTCATTCATCAAGTGAGACCAAAATCCCCATTCAAAACATCCCTATCCACAGAAAGCTTTAATCAAGTCATCCTTTGCACTGCATTATGTTTTAGCCCAGTTTATTGGTCTATTAAACATTAGCACTTTACGCTTGTTGTATATCACAGCAATATCCTATTTCTCATTCATTACTTGCCCTTATTACAACCATCTATCGTTTTCTTCACTGGTTTTACTTTCCAACTTGTGTATTCCCTCTGAACCAACAATTTCAATTACCATACATTCCAAAGAGAAACAGCAACTGCATCATATAAGAAAGCTATATCAAGGTACAAAATACTACAAGTTTCATGGTTGTCCCCAAGGTTAGGGGAGAAACAATACCACCCATATATCCCAACCCATTACGGAAGGCACTAAATGGGGTGAGAGCAGAGGGCTGGAAATCCTAACATCCAGGATTTTTGAAAGAGGTTAAGTAAGACGGGTGGAAGCAGGGGGAAGGAAATCTTCACTTCATATATTATTCCTCTTCAAAAGAAGGAAAAGAAGAAAGAGTCAAGAAAGGACTCTTCAACTATAGCTTAGTCATCTGTTCCTAATACTAACCACATAAGGTGGGAAATGGCAAAAAGGCAAAAAATTAAGAAAAAAATCTTTCCTGTATCATCCTCTTAAACATCTCTTAAACTTTCAAATGGCAAAATATATCACCAACATTAAAAAATCTAAAAGATTATGCACGATGGCTCAGCTATCACATTTAGGAGTCACTATATACCTACACAATAAAAGATTCAAAATATCTAAGAAAACAATAAAGGCTTATAATATCTAAGAAAATAATGAAGGCTATCTCAGCATATGCTAATATCAGTGTAAAAGAACACACCTTCCAGACATACCTGTTCACCAGTTTTTAAAGAAATAAAGGAGACTGAACAGAATTGAGGGCCAGGTCCAGCAGTATCACATAGTGCAATCAATGGCCGCTTGAGGGAATAATGGTCAACAGTATTTGCAGAAGTAGAAGGAGATGGGAGGACCTTGAGAGTTCGCACAGCTCCCTGGCGCCATGACAATACTTCCATAGCTTCTCCATTCACTGGTATCACCCAGGCCTGCAAATCACATTAAAATATATTATGAGATCCATTACTTCTCTAATTTCAATAATTACAGAAATTTGTGTGGGTTGTCTGTGTACTGTCTGCAAAAAAATCATTTCCATCTCCAAATATATTTTCAAAGGCAGTGCCACACTTACATCTTAATACTTTCTCATCTCTCCATTGGCCTTGACTACTGTATGCAGACGTCTGGGCATGGAATCAGCAAGGTTCTTGAAGTACTAGGTCTATGTTTTGGGTCCATAAAGTCTTGATATCTTGAATATGGCAAGGCTTGAATAAGATACTGAAGTAAACAGCCTCCTGATTGTACAATCTGAGCACCCAGTGCACCTTGAAATCCAAAGTGTACCCACATTTTCTTGGCTCTAGGCCAGAATTCAGGCTTTCTCCTCCTTAGAAAGGTAAGAGCCAACTATCTTGAAGCACAGGTGGAAAAAATACAGCACTCAGAAGCAAAATTCCCAAAATGAAGTGCCAGCCATGAAAAAAAAAAAAAATCCTTTCCCCATGATACCATGAAGCACTGAGGCAGTATATTGTCACTCACACCGTTAGCAACACTCATCTCAGCGTCAGATGTACGATCATTTCAACCTGAGAGCATCATATGCTTGTACCAACAATAAAATCGAGCTGTGTATTGCCTTTGAAGGGCATACAATGTTTTTTGCAGTAACTATAAAAGCTCCAATGCATTTCTTTCTGTACTACCTTATTCATTCAATCACTAACCTATTCATACAGTCAATCAACTGATATCTAATATGCCATTTTTGAGAACACAGCAAGGTGGCTCAAGCTCATTATCTTCAAAACATCTTTATCAGAGCATATTTCCTCATGTTCTTCTTTGTTTGTACATATAATGTAAACAATCTGCCTCAATCTGCTTATCCATCTAATCATTAGCTTCTTAAACCTACAACATTTATCTTCCTTTTCTTCAGTCACTCTCAAAATTCCTAAATTTATGACTACTATATCCAAAACAATCTGACTGATATGTCCTTTACTTCTTTGGCTTTTTTGTGCTCAATCGTCTAATTTCTTCATTCTTCACGGTAACCTCTCTTTTAACCCCTTAAGTTCTGTCCCTGTATATCTATGTTTTACTGAGAAAGTACAGAGCCTGTAGATATGCATTCTCAAAATTCCTACCCACACCTAAATTTCTATGGCTATTATATTACTTCAAAATATACTTAATCTAATCAAAAATATAAAACAGTCCAGCAGTGGTCTACTGGTTATCACCATCAAAGGCATGGGGTCAATAATCAAAGGCAAAATTTTCACAAGGAACCTCGGCCTGGTCAGCAGAGACAGAAATCCCCAGGTGCTTTTTCAAATTTCAAAACTATTGGTTATCTAAATAAATAACATCTAAATAAAAAACATCTTTCTTGATAATAATGCTTAAAATACTACAATAAATAGTTTCTTACTTGCACTCCACACACATATCCTATTATGAGGAGAAGAGGAGGTGAGTTGCCATTGACCTCAATCTTGTCTCGAAATCGTGCCAGGTCATTGATGTCACAATAATCAAATCGCACCCACATGATAGTTTCTTTGCCTTCATAGTGTGATGGGTTGCTGTATGTCTGTGGTGCCACCTAGATATAAAAAATATATACCATACATAATTACACAAATTACTTTAACATTATTGCATATCATAAATAGAATGAAGCATTAGTACATCTACAAGCCTCTGTTTTAACATAATGTTCTTCTGCAACCATATTCATTCTTCTAACAAAGATTTGATTTTCTCTTTATGTTTAGCTTTCCATTCCAACCACATTAAAATCCAGGAAATACTTTTAGAATTTCTACTAAAATTCACATATTCTTCAATTTATTAAGAAAAGAGTGATTACACCTCCATGCAACTAATATACTCTACTTAAACTCACCTCATTGATAAAGCCAGCCACATTTTCAACAAAGGTCTTCTCTACCACAGGTTCAGGGCGAACCTGGTGGCCCACTGAAGGCCGTGAGCCGCGCCCGCTCTCACCAGACATGGCTGATGACATTATGAGTACCCTTTGAAGGACAACAGGAAGCACTTAAATAAAGAAAAGCTCAAAGCTGCAGAGGCACCAACACATGACTGCAAATTCAGTTAAATGCAGCATGTACCTAGACACTGGAAGAAATGAAAAGTAAAGATGAAAATTCCCTAAAAGAAAGACTAAGAAATCAATGTCGCACTATCAATCACTGTTTCATTCAGTAAAGGTTCCTCAGTGCAATACGATCAAAAGGTAAAAAAAAATATATATATATATATATATATATATATATATATATATATAT
>JAYMFT010104051.1:0-13686 GCA_038088735.1 Panulirus argus
TATATATATATATATATATATATATATATATATATATATATATATATATATATATATATATATATATATCAACGTATATTGAAGAGAAGTAGTTCGACACTCTGTACAGCTTTGATATGATGGACGTCCTTAGTGACCAGCAATATTCTCGGACCTGCACGAAGAGATAATATTTATGGAAGGGTTGGGGGGTTTGCTCTCGTATGGTATAGCTAATAAATATTAAATAACCCCAACCCTGCTGAAGCAAATATTTGGCAATTAGGCGTCAGGAGTCAGATGAAGCACGGTGGGGGTCGGGTCCCTCGCCTCACTATTGCTAACCAGCGTAAGGTCATCGCGCGCTGCACATCAGTCATGTTTACGACCGGACACACGGGGGTGGTTCATTGGAGTCCGTTGTTTGCACTGTGTGAATTATGAATGGAGAGGATATCTGCAAGGAAAGAAAATGGTATGTGCTGGAATCTGGACGCAGCAGATCAATCATTTTGAGGTACGTGTTAAGGTCTGTGTACAGTATGTTGTACTTGATAAGGTCTGTGTATAGTATGTTGTACTTGATAAGGTCTATACATACGGTATTGTACATGTTTAGGTTTGTTTATACTATATTTGTACTTAAGGTCTATGTATACTCTTTTGCACTTGATGAGGTCTATGTATGGCATGTCATACTTGAAGTCTATGTATGCAACGTTGTACTTGGGTCTGTGTATACTATGTTGTACTTGATAAGGTCTATACAGACGGTATCGTACATGTTTAGGTTTGTTTATATTATATTTGTACTTAAGGTCTATATATATTCTTTTGCACTTGATGAGGTCTATGTATGGCATGTCATACTTGAAGTCTATGTATGCAACGTTGTACTTGAGTCCGTGAATACCATATTATACTTGAGGTCCCTTTTTCATATCAAACTATAATCTCCACTCGCGTTTCCGTTTCAAAGGTGGTGTTCGTGCTTATTCAAACATAAACACACCTGTTGCACGCCTCAAGGACCTTGAATCCCCAAACTTTGATGTTATGTGGCTCAAGGTCTGTCTCCCTGCTGCCACACTCATCCTCTGTTTTGCCTACTGCTCCCCTAATTCTACAAACTTTGTATCTTCTTCGACTATCTAAACTCCTGCCATGAGACTGTAACATCCTCTCACCCACAAGCTGAGATCCTCTACCTCGGGGATTTCAATGTTCACTACTTATGATTGGAGGTACCACTCATGTTCTGAATCCATTTTATTGATAAGAGAGGGGAATGTTCTTTGACAAATTGCCATTAGAGCCGATGACGTACATCCTGCACTAAACAGATTGAAAATAAATGAAACAGCTTGACCTGATTAGTTTTATCTGAGAACAATGAAAGAAGCGAAAAATGAGGTAGTTAAAACTTTAACTGCCCTTTTCAATAAGTCACTTGCTACAGGAAAAGTTCCAGATGAATGGAAGTTTGCCAGTGTAACACTGGTATTCAAAAAGTCACTGCTTGGAAATTATCATCCTGTTAGCTTAACGTCTGAAGTTGGAAAATTTATGGAAGCTATCATTTGATAGAATTGTAAACATTTCAGAAGACCACCACATAATAAACAATTCTCAGCATGTTTTTTGATGAAATCACTCATGTTGGACAATTCTGCTTAATTTCTTTTTTGATGTAATCAACAAGTATGACAAAAATAAAGAAATTGATATTATCTATCTAGATTTTCAAAAAGCTTTCGATAAGGTTCCACATCAAAGGTTACTAGCAAAAATTAGGTCATTTGGTATTGATAGGGTTGTACTTCAGTGGACAGAAAATTAGTTGACTGGCTGTAAATAAAGTGGTTCAACTAATGGTCATGCCTCACAATGGTTAGATGTAACTAGTGGAGTGCCATAAGGATTAGTAATGGGACTGTATCTCTTTCTCATATATATTAATGATGTTGATAATGAGCTGTGGTGCAAGATATCAAAATTCGTTGATGATACAAAATTGAGAAGAAATCTACAGGTGAACCTGAATGTCTACTGCTTCAAACGGACTTAGACAAATTGATAAACTGGGCTTATAAGTAACAAATTAATTTTAGTATCAATAAGTGCAAATTTTTACAAATTGGTTGTAAAAATGAAAAGGCAAGTTACAGTCGAACTGCAAAAGGTAAATGAGGAAAAAAAACATGGTGGTTGTAATAATCTCAGTTAACCTAAAACCAAGGAAGCAGTTCACAGAAGTGACGAGTGAACAAAATTCTTGAATTCATAGGTAGGGCTTTCAAATTTAAGTCCAGGGAAATCATCCTCTTTTTTTTTTTTTTTTTTTTTTTTTTTTTTTTTTTTTATTTTACAATTCATTTGTTGATCCACACCTTGCATATTGTGTTGAGTTCAGGTCACACTACCTAAAAAAAAGATATAAACAGAATGGAGAGAATACAGCATTAAGGTACCAAGATGATTTCTGGACTAAGGAACATATTCTATGAGATGAGATTGAATAACTTGAATCTCTTTAGCTTAGAGAAGAGAAGGTTAAGAGGTGATCTAGTAGAAGTTCAAGTATTTAAAATGATCAAAGGCCTTGATAATCTTGATCAATCAAGTTACTTAAGACTTGATTTGTCTGGTTTTATTTGTAGTTTTGGATACTGTAGATATGAGATACAGAACAGATAGACACATTTATGTAACATGCACCATATGTAATAGTATCTCCTGTATAGATAGATCTGGCCTCCATTTTCAAATCTGTGAACAAGCTACAGATGCAAACTTCTGGGCAGACATTTTACTTCAAATAAGGTAAAATACTTTTCATTCAACAGGATTGTTACATATGGAATGATTTGCCAATTAGAATGGTTGAAACCAGTACAATAGATACGTTTAAGAATAGACTTGATAAACACTTTGCTTATGTCTATGACTTTCATTATTTGTTCCTGCAAAGTCACAATGACAGTTTGCAGGTTATTCTCTTTCAATTACCTGTATGCCTTCTAACTTTTACCACACTAATCTGTGAGTTTCTGATGTCTTTTGCTATCACAAACAGCCTCAAAAGGACCTAATGGTCTGTTGCTGTTTGAATTCCTTTGTATCTCTGCATACAGGCTGATCACATGGTCAACTGCATGATCCCATG
This sequence comes from Panulirus argus, assembly GCA_038088735.1. Lineage (NCBI taxonomy): Eukaryota > Metazoa > Arthropoda > Malacostraca > Decapoda > Palinuridae > Panulirus > Panulirus argus. The sequence goes on from JAYMFT010104051.1 coordinate 3,146, forward strand.
GCACTGGGACACGCTTCTTCACAATTCATTCAGTTGTTTGCAGTGGATTGTGACAATCTCAACTGCCACAGTGACCAACATACTGAACTTTTCAACTCAAGAAAGACAGAGGTAGATACCTTTTCACTGTCTGATCATAGTTATTGAAGTGTTAGGATGCACCTTCGTAGCTCAAGCTTTATAAGAGGACAGAGCTGAGGGAATGCAGTGTTGAGTTGCAGTTGGTAGAAATGTTATTGGAGGGATGCTCAGAAGGGATGCCTTGTGATATATTTGGATAATTTTCATGCATATTGGCTCTGGTTTGGAATACATGACAGTTAGCAGGCCAATCATAATACATCCAAGATACAGGACTTAGTGAAGTGAACATTGCAAAACATTTTGGAAATATCATGTGCATTCATTTATCAGTGCACAGTATCAACAGGAATGCCATCTGATTGCATGGGTTTCGCTGATCATATGGAGATTTGCAGTGTTTGAATGCATGAAAAATTTTTCTTTAATGTTGTCGTGTGTAAATTTATCATAACAGAAGTATTTTCCTCTGTATGTGGTTCTAAAGACTACACTTTTTGTATAAATTTTTGCTTAAATTATTTATGCTTAAATTTTTTCTTATGTGTGTTTGATTTGCTATGCTAAGTGTGGCTTTTGACTTTTGTACATGTTTTTGGGTCACGTAACAAGATGAGTCTTCAAGAGAAACAGGCAATGGTGCTGCACGTAATGACTGTTCTTGGAGACCATCTGGCTGATCTTAATGGTCTTCATTTCGACAGGGTTGTGCAGGTTGTTTATTGTGTTTTGCTTTAAAAAAATCTGAATACATTGCCATATTTTGTTTTGATAACCCGTGTTATCTTTGGTGGTTGTATAATTAAAAATTATTATTCAGATTTATTCCTTTTTGTGTTATGGGATGTTACTTTAGAAACCTTTCAATGATGTACAACAGGATAAAGTTGAAAAGATGGTGATGGATGCGAGAAGACAGCATGAATCAGTACTCTTCAGATTGAATTCCCTGAAAGCTGAGCTAGATCGTCTGTCTGTTGCTAGAAAAGTCATCGCTTCATCTTATGAATCTATAAGTGTGGCTGAACAGCAGCGCTGCATCCTTGGAGTGATCAAGGCACTGAAAGAAGAGCTGAAATTTCTTGCTGAACTCAAGAAGAAAGTGGATCCTGAGGTTTCCAATAACTTGCCTAATGTTGTGAATGTTATAAATCAAATTTATGTTACATAAGAATGAAACAAATACCATACAATGGATTTGTTTAAATGTGGATTATGGGAGTGACCATTAATAATTGATATCTGCAGGAATGTTCATTAGAGCTGGATGTTGCTAGTCACCACAGAGAAGTGGTTGGGAAGCTCAAGTTACTACAAGAGGAGCTGGCAAAGATGTTGAAAGGGTTTCAAGACCTTTCATGGGAGGTAGTCCCTCAAGATCTTGGCTGTCAGTGTGACAGTTATCAAAAGCTTTCTCCTTTTCCCCCTGTTACCTCACCCTTTTACCTATCATCATCATCAGCAGCAGCAAGTATCAGACTTGAATTTTCCATCCTGACTACACTAAACCTGAACTCATTTGTGATAGCACTGAAGTTACTGTGTGCTGTGAAGTCACAAGCATTTATGTTATTGTGTGCTGTGATGCCTTGACCAGCTTAGAATCTAGATTTACACGAAATTCTTAAATCTGTCATAATTTGATAACTAACAGTTTTGCAGTGCATTTTTGAGCAGTATGATAATGATAACTAACTATGTTGTTGGTTGCTGTTTTTGAAAACTAAAATGGTGACCATATCCTTATGCTTTAATATGCAGTGCTGGGCATTGTTCTCTCAGAAGAATCCAGCATTATTTAACTTTTATAAGGTAATGACAACTTGAGCATAATTGTTTTTTCCATTTCTTCAAATTTGACTAGAATTCAATTAGTGTAGTGGAAGTTGATGTGGAACAAGCAAGACCTGCAAACTAATTTTGAGGAGCATGATTTGAACTGTTATATTTCTTTTTTTTTTGAGGGATATGACCATTTATATGAATTGTAAAGGGTGGATTGTGACAATGTTTTTCAAGTTTTTTGTGTTATCATAAAGACTGACTCATTTGGGAAATGCTGTGTGACACATTTGGGAAAGGTTGTGTGGTGGCACAAATCTTGTTTGATATAAGGAATCTATTCTGAATGTTTCTAAGGTAGAATTCTATATTTTGTCAGTATTTATCTCAGCTGGCTTGAGGGAGTTCCCAAGCGAACAGGCATCAGATATATGGATAGATAGTTTAGCTCAAGTTTTCAAGCTTGTATGAAGGCTTTTTACATTGTGATAAGGATACTTGTCCTCTTGAGGTCATGTAGACAAGGAAAAAATCTGGAAAGAGTTCTACATATGTCTTTGGTGTGCCTTGAATAAGTTGCCATCCTTGGCATGTTTCTTCTGTGAACTTTAACTGTCAGAACCAGCTTGGATGACACTCGCTATAATGAAAATTACTGAGTAGTTAGCTTTTTGCAGGTGATGTGATGGTGTTGTGGCATTTTGCTAGTTTGAGAATTTAACTAAGTTGGCCACAGACATACTGATTTAGGTTTATACATCTAATTAGGGTATAGAGATGCACTGAATAAGAATTATTTATTTTGATAGTTTTTTCACATTTGTTTGCAGTTTCCTGTGTAGTTAGGTAGCACCGGGAACAGATGAAGAGTGGCCTCATTTGCTCATCCACTGTCTAGTTATCATGTATAATACCTAAAACCAAAACCTATCTACAGCTAAACCTCATATATCTTTCCTGGTTTCCCTTGACTGCTTCACATGCCTTAGCTCAGCCTATCGACAGCTTATTACCCCCTCCCCCCCTTAACTCCATCCATCCCCTCATCCTTAGTCAACATCTTTTTCCCTCTTTTACTAACACATATACGTACCCTTCCGGTTAACCTCTCCTCATTCATGCTCTTCATTTGTCCAAACCATTTCAGCATGCAGTCTTCAGGTTTCTTAAATATACTCTTTTCACTACCACCCTTTTATCTTACCTATCATTTCTTACGTGAACTCTTCTCACACCATATATTGGCCTTAAGTGTATAATTTCCAATGCATCCACCTTCTGTACTTTTTTATTTAGGGTACATGCCTTGCATTGATGCAAAACCATTGGAACTACTTCCCCCAACAGACAATGTCATCTCTTTCCACATACTCCTCAGTGCACCCAAGACATAGAGCCTTGAAACCCAACTTATGGTCCTGTGGCCCTTGATACAGTACATATCATATGATACTTTATTTGAAAGAATATTGTGTTCAAATAAAGTAAAATGTTACAAAACAAAAACAAATTCATCAACTATGCTGTTGCATGATGCAACAAAGTAGAAATGATGGTTCCATGTATTTTTGGCTGTTTAATACAGTTATGAATTATTCTTTAACCTGTATTCTTATAGAATAAATTGGACATTTCTTCTTTGGTGTAATTTGGAATTTTTTTTTTCTTTTTTTTTTCGCATTGTCAAAATTTGACTCCCTTACGTGGGTCAGTTTAAGATCCTAGTTTCATTTGGATTTTTCTTTTTATCACTTTGGCAAAAAAAATTGGCAGAAAATACATATGAATCAGATCGAAGTCAGAATTGTTGGGATCCAAATTAGCGGCTTAGGAGTGTAGCTGCATGTTTGCTGTGCTGTGAAGAGAACAGGTTCAAGATACTTCTTGGAAAGAACTTGAAAGTAGTATTTGAGGATCCAGATTCATGAAGGAAGCTCTCACCAGTAGAAAGAAGAATGAGGAGTGTGCTGAAGTCACTGGTGACTGGCATTTTGAAAGTATAAAGTGAAAGACACATGTATGGTGGAGTACTTGTCTCTGCCCTTCAGTGTAGATGTAAAACAGTAGTTTTTAGGGTTCAGATTTGTGAAAAGTTATTTTAAGTAGAATTTGAAATACTGGGACTGCCTGAATGAAACAGAAAGATATGTTGTGGGAAGAAATTATTAGAAAGATTTGTGGACCATCTTAAAGATGTTATGATTAAGGAGATTGTATGGCTGGAGATAGGTTGGTAGAATAGTTTTTGGTGTAATGATAGGTAGACAAGAAAAAAAAGAAACTATGTAGAAGATTATTTGTTAAAGGGTCTTGGTATTTTGGATGAGGGGGACGTAAATTATTGATTATAATGTGTATTGGAAGCATGTATGGGAAAGTGGAGGTGTGAGAGGAGACAGCCTCACTTGAATCATCTTTATGGACATGATAAAAAATTAGTAAATGGTTGTATTAGTAAGTAGTTTTTGTTCACCCTAGCACAGTAGACAGAAATCAGAAATTTGTATTGATGCATTGATTGGTTGTATGCACATAATTCAGTTGCTGTTAATGGGAATGTTAGTAGTTGTTAGACAGCCACTGTTCAGGGAGGTAGATTTCTAGTACTACCCACCAGGGTATCTGGAAGGGTCAGTGATGGTTGTACAGTAAGCCAGCCCTTCGTTGGTTGTGAGTTGTACTTAGATCCAGGTAACTGTTGTTTCCTTCTGCCTCACCCACATGTGGACTCTAGCATTCTGTCCACCCACATACAATCTCCATGTCACACATAACACTTAACAACACTTAACTCACACAGTTCTCACTTTAGAGTTTCCTGTGATGAGCAGTGTGCACTAGTCCTGCCTTTTTACAAAATAGTAGGATCAATAGATAGAAGTAGTAGGTAGGAACATTAGACAGGAGCCTTTGTTAGAAACATGAGGTAGAAACAGTAAGTAGGAAAATTAGCTGGGGGCATTAGGTAGAAGCAGTAGGTTGGAGCATTAGACAGTAACATTAGGTAGAGACATTAGGTAGAAGTAGTTGATAGGAACAAAAGGAAGGATCCTCATAAAAATACTGAACTAAAGTTGCCCTCTGCCAGCAGCCTGTTAAGGGGAGGCACTAAAGGCTAAGAAACGTTATTAGCGTTCACAGTTATGGAAACTCTCGCTGTGGCAACTCCTGTGAGGTGTTCCTAAAGGGAATGGGTGTCAGAGACATAGGTAGATAGATAGGGACTAGGGTTAAAGGTAATGGTTTAGAGATTGATAGTAGATAAACAAATCCTTTTATTATGCATCATATAGAAGAGGCATTAAATATCTTCACATCATATAAATTTACCTGGAGTAAAACGAGTTATTTCTTATTGTTAGTGTATATTAAGTAAATAAAATTAGGCTGTTTTAAGAGGAAGAATGTAGTGTGAGGATGCAGGAAGTTAGCAAGCCATTGAGTTTTTTTAAGATGCTAACAGGTATTCTATTTAACTTTATGCAGTTTTGTAGGAATAATAGGTGTGTCAGATTTTTTTTTAACTGAAGTTGGATGATTATGGCTATTCATGAAGAAGTTGTAAAGGATCTGTAACTTAGTTTCAGAAAAAAAACAGTCAGTGAGAATGATGGATTGTCTGATTTATCATAACAAGAAATAGAATTCTGAAACTTCATGGAAATTAATGAGATCAAAATGTTAACCACCTGATGAATTAGGTGTGTTGTGTCATGTATTTTGTAAATGAAAACTTAGCCTGTAGCACTTGAGTGTAGACAAGTAAGACTGATTATGTGAGAGGAGGAGGATGTAGATTCAAACAAATGTTGTCCGTAAGGAGGAAGAAATTAATGTAATGAAATCATTGTCTGTAATCTAAAAGATTGTCTGCTATCTGTGTAAGAGAAATTATAATTTGATGTTGAGCATATGTTTAACATAACTGTATTGTTTATTTACAAGGTATATGTAGGTGAGGCATTAACCACTTTAAGTATTAACATCATTGGTTATCAAGCAGATTAATTGTTATTGAAACTAACACAGTAGACTGAAGTTCTCTTTGGCTTATCAGTAAGTGATGTAATGATCCTTGTGCAGTTATCACATATGAGTAGAAAATATGCTACAAATGAATGAAAATGTGTGGTTATCAGTATACACAAATAGGGATATAGTGGCATGGCTGTTTGTTAATTGACAAACAGTGAGGCACTTCATTTTTATTTCCCACGTCCTTTCTGTTTGATGTGTATTAGAGTGAATAAGCACAGTGCTCATCCTTGGTGATAGTGAACTCATTATGTTTTGGTATTTGTACACTTAATAAAACCATTTCAATTTTTTCCATACTGATTGCTATTTCCAGTGGAAACGAGGTAGCCCTAGGAACAGATGAAGAAAGGCAACAAATTACCCTGGTGGGAATATGTAGATATTTTGTCAAGTAAGTTTCTGTAATTACTTGCTTAGATGATGGTCTTTTATATTTCAGACTGCAGTAGTGCATGACTTGGTTATCTCAGCTAATCCTGACATGCCACCTTTCTCCTTAGTCCTGTTACGTAAATTCCTACGTGAAACTGGTTGTCCTGTATACTCAGTCAATCACCTTCATTCCTCAGTAGTAGAGGTAAGATAGAGATATTGTAAATTGCTTTATATGGTAGGATTGTTACAGCGTGATTGTTTATAATTTTGTGAAGTTTACATGCAAGTGAAACATATAGATATACTTCAAGTGCATCATTGCCCTGGAGTTGCCCTCAGCAAGTGGCCTGTTTAGGATAAGGCACTAAAGGCTAAGAAGCAGCGTGAGTTCACTAGTTATGGAGGCTCTTTCGCTGTGGCCACCCTCTTAAGGAGTTCTTGGAGGGAACGGGTATTGGAGGTAGATAGAATTGATGGAGTGAGTAGAATGACTAGATGGCTTAAATGAAATGTGATGAATGATATAATTGAACTTTTTACTTGCTTCAGGTCAGTGACTTCTTGCAAAGATGTTTCACAGACCAGCCTTTAGGAGATCGCAATAAACATAAGGTGGCATTTACCTTACACTGGAAAGGTGTACCAGCCCCAAATTTAATGGTAAGTTATAGTTTTCATTGTTATGTTTTGAAAAGATTTAAAACAGACTCAGCTAAGAATTGTATTCTAAGATTTATATCAGACTTCATAGAGAAGTATATTCAGTATTAATAAGTTTCTCATACAGTAAAGGGAAGCAGCATGCATTCAGAATTTTATGTTAGTCTTTTTTTTTTACAGTACCTGGCTCAAGTTAACACCTGGATATGAGATACAGTAGGTTAATTTAATTTGGTAGAGATGGTTTATACAACAAAGCCACAGGATGTTTTAGAGAAGCCTTAATTCTGTTAATGCTGTGCATTGTATTGATTACAGGATTAGCCTCATATATCGTGGCATTAACTAGATGGATTTCAGGTGGTCTTGAAGAGTTATGGAAAACATTATGATTGTGATGTAAGTTAAGCTAGCATGGGTCTGCAGATGATTTAGTTGATATAAAAAGGCCTTTTTAATGTATTATTTCAACATAGAAGTTTGTTTTTAGTACCTGCCTCTGTAAAAAAAGGGGAGGGAGCGGGGGGCTGGAAATCCTCCCCTCCTGTTTTCACTTTTCCAAAAGAAGGAACAGAGAAGGGGGCCAAGTGAGGATTTTTCCTCTAAGGCTCAATCCTCTGTTCTTAACGCTACCTTGCTAACGCGGGAAACAGCGAATATGTATGAAGTATGAATATATATAGTAGTCGTTAAAAAACAAAAAATAATAAAAAGCCATTAAATGTAGAAGGAACAATGAATATATCTGCTGTCATCTTTGTTTCAGTTTCGGTTGCTGTCATTTTAGCTATCTCCTACATGGAATCAGAGAATGTTTTAAATGCATACTGTCTGGAAAGTGGCCTTTTTTTTTTCATGTTGAAGCCTCCAGTCATTGATAAAAGTCCACATCAAGGCTGGCCCTTAATTGAAATATAGAGAGAATAATGAGAGGGGAAAAAAGAACGACAAGGGAAAGTATTTATGAATTTTGGAGGAAGTGAAAAACCTGTCTTTTAAATGTGCCAGGTCATAGTTATTGGGAAAGACATGAGGTAGAGAATTCCAAAGCTTTGATGTGCAGGGAAGAAGCAGTTATCAAAATGGCCCATCCTTGAGTTGCTGATGGCCACACTGATCATGCGATGTAGCAGCTTGCCAAGTATTACATGGTCTACCAATTGGTGAGGGCACACAAGCTGCCAGTTCTTGGGAACAAAAACCAACGTAATACCTACAGAAGAGGGAAAGTGAACCAACAATGCAGCATACGGCAAGAGGGTCAAGTTTGGAAGTCAGTCTGAGACAATTTATAAGTTAGACTGCTTTCAACTCAACTCTGTCAAGTAAGGATGCAGAGATAAAACCACCCAAGATGTGAGAGCAGCACTCCATACAGGGATGAATCAATCCTTGCATAAACAGAGCAACTGTTCAGAAGAAAAGAAGTTTTGAAATCTAAACAGGACACCCAGTTTTTAAAGGGAGACTTAGTTTTTCCTGTAATGTGGGGTTTCCAAGAAATAGTTGATGTTACAGTAACACCAAGTATGTTGAGTCAAGAGGAGGAATTACAGAACCGTCAAAGGAGAGTCAAAACTTGTGGGGAGTTTTTGGTAGAGAGATGGGTCGAAACTGGGTCTTGTAGGCATTAAACTTAACTAGATTTTGTCTACCCCACTGAGATATCCTGTCCAAGTATGAGTTTGCTGAAGAAGCTGTGTCAAGATGAGATGAAGATCGAGTGAGAGAAGGAGGAGTAGAATTGAAGGATGTGGATGAATGCAATGTTGAGCTGTCAGCATATGAGTGCATCTAATTTGTGGAAGAGAGGAAAAAGTGAAAAAAAGGAGAAAAAGTATTGGGGACAGGACAGAAATTTGAGAGACACCGCTGTTGATGGAGAAAAGGGGGGAGGCTGACTAGACATTAGCAAGATAGGCAGGAATATCACCAGTGGATCTAGCCTTTCAGAAGCCATACTTGTAATCAGAGAGAATACTGTGATTTTCAAAGTGTCTACGGATATGGGAGTTAGGGAGGGATTCAAAGAATTTAGAAATGGTAAATGTTGAAGTACTTTGGAAATGGTAGATGTTAAAGCACTAAGAAGATAGTTATTGGGATCAGAATGGTCACCCTTCTTAGGATTGGGATGCATCAATGCATGCTTCCAAGGAGAAGGAAAAGTTTTGGTTTTTAAACAGAAACGGAACAGACAAGAAAGCACAAGTGCAAGTTCAGAGGCACACTCTTTCAATACATGGGGATGGAACAGTCAAAGAAAAGATTACAAGGAGGGGCATAAGATTAGTAAGAGAAGCGTCAGGGGTAAAAGAATGTTAGAATCATCCAAGGTGGAGTTAGAGGAGAAATGGGAACCAGAGAGAGCTGCTTTGTCTACAGCAGAGACAGTTATAGTACCGTCAGAACAGAAAAGTGAAGGAAAGGCAGAGCGACAGGTGTTAGAGATGCCCTTAGTTATAGACCAGAAAGACCTATCAGTAATAGATGAGGAGAGGTTAGTGCACTTTCTTTGAATAAAGGAACACTTTGCCTCATGGATAACGTGCTTGCAGTGATTATGGGCAGTGATAAAAGCTGAATGAGAGCCAGAGGAAGGAGAGTTTTTCATAGCCCGATATGCCTGATCCCTTGTCTGAATGGCCTCAGAACAGGTACAGCAACCAAAGTGCCCAAGAAAGTGATCAATATAGATTTAAAGATACAAGTGATATGCTGGGTTGAGACAGGCGAGCATCCGGAACATGTAGGTCAGTTGCCTGGATTAAATTTGTCTACCATTAAAACGATACTTGATTAAAGAGAGAGCATAAAATGAACCGGCCAGTCCACCAATTTTTCCACACAAGGAGTAAGAAACTGGAAATGATGGAGAGCAGGCCAAGAAGGTGTAGGTGTGCTACTGGAGCACAGCAGCACTAATAAAAAACACTGAAAGCTCCAGCAAACTTGTGAATGTTGATTAAATTTCGTTTCATATGATATTTATTTAAACATTGCCCTTGTTTCATCTATATGACACCAAAATAACATCTGCAGAGCTATTGCTGTTATCAAAGGAAGCCATTCTATAGCACATACTGGTATAAGAACTGGTAGTAAGGAATACATCCCTACAGGTGCCATGTTTATAATGACCCCTTTCAAATAATGGCTCACTCAAAGGATATTCATCAAAAACACATCTTGTCCATTATATGAGGTCTCAGTGTATAAATAAACTTTTTAAGTCAACAAACATAACTAAACCAAAATAATGTACAAGCATCCTAATCTAGCTATCAAATAACTGAAACAAGTGTCACCTGATTTCACTATACAAGATTTTTTTCCATAGTAACTGACATGGCACTGATAAAACATTTCCTAATCAATGACCATCTTGTGTGTTCTTATGAAATAATGAAGAAGCTAACCTCACCCAAAGCATTTACATAAATGAAATGATGGCAGCAGTAGGTTGTTGACAACAGCCGCCCAGGGTGATACTACCGTCCTGACTGAGGAGCATTAAAGTGGTGCCCAGAACCATCCTACACTCTCCATGTCAGGATTGCTGGTCTTACTTCCTGTCTCATTGAAACGGGACTACCGGGCTAGTC
>JAYMFT010104062.1:0-13686 GCA_038088735.1 Panulirus argus
ACTCAAACATACATTGAATATTCTTACCAACCAATCAACAACACAGTCACCCCCTTTTTTAATAAATTCAACTGCAATACCATCCAATCCTGCCGCCTTGCCGCATTTCATCTTCCGCAAGGCTTTCACCACGAGTAAAAACGGTTCATACATACCAGGCTAAGAGACGTGGCAACATTTGTATTACCCTCTCCCATTAACAAACCCACTAACAAACAAGTAGCAATCACACACACGCACATACACACACCTCACAATGTAACCAGCATCCTCAACCGTGGCCGCACTATACAACCATACACTACAGGATTGACCGCTTACTGGCAATACTAGAGCAACCTGGTGATGCCCCTTGGTCTTAAGGGTAAAGTCTGTATCCAAGGAGGCAACTGGAATTTCGATAATTTGTAAATATCTTTTGCATAACAGAGTGTGCCACAGATAGACTTTATTCTTCTTTTCCTTAACCATTTCAAGTAATTCCATCCCATCTGTCCAGAACCCTTTGTCCTGGACAAGAAACGCTTGGAGTATGAAACTGAAACAGCAGACTCAGACAGCTTCAGTGCCTTTAAAACACTGTTCACCTTTTTGGACTACATAATCCATCTAAAACAAACTGCTCCTGCCCCATCGACTTGATTATAAAATGTAAAAATGCACATATAAGATCTCAAGTTTGACGGTGACATAAAAGAAGGGGTTTTAAAGCGGGTCCGTGATCCTTTAAGAGGACCTTTTCCCCTACGGTAAGAAATACACCACAAGAACGCAAAGAGAAAGACACGAGGACGACGTTTTACTACTAAGCAGTAATTAGCTGGTCGTTAAAGAGAGTAATTTAGCCAGATGAACGATCCCCGAAATACCCCGACAGATGGCAGGAACTATCATCAAGCGGGCATTCATACTACCCTTTACAAGTGAGCGTATCCTGTTGAAATGCCTTCCTGACTTTAAGAGTCGACTGATGAAAATACTGAGCTTCCTCACAACCATTTCGTTGATATGTAAAAAGCAAAACATCCCGCAGCACTGGGCTACAGTTCTGTAAGTAGTGAAAGGACAATGCTCACTGCACAATGCCAACGAAACAGAGGCCCAAGTCTTAATTAAACCAAACTATTACAGTTACAGCACATGTGACAACCCTTTATACAGTTGGTCCCACAGCGTTGAAGCAGTTCAAATGTAAAGCTCTTTTAAACTCCCAGTTAACAAGTTAAAGCAACAGTTCATCGGTTTAAACACTGCGTATTCAACAAAACTTTACTGACAATTAACATAAGCGACACATACCTAGCCGTCACTAAACGAACCACCAACTTTAAAATCTCCTGTGATAACCAATTCAAATCAGTGCACTTCAGAAATGCAATTTCACTCGTGGAAAAGCTCTCAACACCCTGGTATATTACGTGCCCCCTCTGCAAGATCACACAAGTCAGACACCACAAACACGTCCCTCGACCTTGCTTCCAAAGCCCCTACACACACACACACACACACACACACAGGCAGACCCAATAGTGGCAACACACATTGGAATCCTGCTGACGTCACTCACGAAAGACAATGTTCATTGTTCTTGTTACTATGTTCGTTTGTCGTTGTATAATAAATCATTGTTATGTATTCAGTTTGATGGTTTAGATTCTCAGGTGAAAATACAGAAAGAGAATAGTTTACTCTCGCTCGGTAAATCAAGTATTTCATGTATATACCTCCACCTACATATATTTTTTTCATGTTGAAGGCTCCAGTCACGGACAAAAGTCCACATCAAGGCCGGGCCCTAGTTGAAATATAGAGAGAAAAACAGAAAACCTATATAATTCTTTTTAATGCAAATGCCTCTAAATTTTTTTAACAATAGTGCAATTACTGTAACATCCAAAAAGATATATATCTGCCGAAATTATAAACGTCTCGACTCTTTTCTTAAAATCATCTTTGTCTTACTATGACCAATTCTTATAGTCACGACACTGCTCGCACAACGCTCATGATTTTAAAATATCTGCATCCTACCCATTTTGTGATGAGGACATGATGGCTGAGTACACTTACCTCCTACTGTCTACTCATGAAGATGGTCACGAGTGTACTTACCTCATAATGCCTACTGTTATGAAGACGAGATAGCCACCGAGTATAAACTTTCTCGCAAATCATCAGTGTAGTTTACGGAAGATAATCCCTCTTGCTATCTGTTGTATATTCTCTTCATAATAGGACAAACATTAGCTATGAAATACTTCAATTACTATACGGAGTCTACGAATTTCAAACACACTCATTTTATCGACTGACTGGAATACTTAGTGTATGACCTGCAATCGCCAAGAACACACCCAGTTATAATCAGTCACTTTTATTCAGTTATACAAGATGGTGGCTGAAGTTTGTTAACATCAAAGTACTGGAAACCTGAGACCGCAACAAAGGTATTACTTAAACAAAGTGCACTATAGTGTTTCCAAAACATCACAAAATTGTTACCGGTGCAAATGCTTTCCGCCGACCAGGAATGCACTATAAACACACCGCTCTTCAGGCAAAATAATCAAAACAATATCGAGGTGTTAAAACACTTTCTTAGCTTTTAGTAAAGAATCGCCGCATAACCTACTTCATTTCATGTCTGCATAATAGGATTTTCACCAATAAAACTTCAACAGATAACAGAAATAACTTTAACAACAAAGATTTAATAACGAAAATCCACGATTAGAGATTTAACGAAGAGGCTGGAGCTATTTAGCGTAGATCTACGTCATCTGGTGAAGTCAGAGCCCATGAAACGGGCGAATAATATACTGTAATAACTTTTCGAACTGGATACATACTATCAGCCTCTTGCATGTACTTGGATAGTTATTGTTATGACGCATACGCACTTTTCTAAGGTTTCATATTGCTGTGTACACTAGGTCGACCTTTTAGTTCCATTTACTATATAAATGACTATATATGACCCTCTACACCACACAATAATCCAACAATACAGTCTTCGGTGTACTGACAACCATCACTGTATCAATACTTCTGTACCATCACACTGCCCAGGTAATCCGGCAAGTGATATGACAACTCAAAGGTGAAGGTGATATTGACATTATTTTCACCTTTATCATCCTTAGCGATCCATTAATCACCATCCGAGTCGTTAACTTTCAACTGAGCAATGGTGGGTAAGGGGCGGTAGTTTGGCATACGCGTGATTACTACCGATAATGCTAAAATACATTCCAGGGATTATATTTTCCAATGGGTTTCACCGCGAGACACCAATCGTTATTTCAGCCGTCTTGAAAAGATATTCAACTCAAGACAACAGACCATGAAACGGCAAGGGCCTTGCCCTCCCGTAAGCCTAACATATGCCAAACAACACGCCACCGGTCGCTTGTACTCTCCCCTACACCCTTTGGTTATTTTGACTCCACCAAGTTGGTGTCTCCAGTTTTAGACCCGTCGGAAAATACAACCATTTACCAACTCCCTGTGGGGGAAGAGCTGTGTGTTAAGTGTCTGTGTTAATCAAAGATATCTGCGCTGGGGTCCCCTGCCCCTCGGGCATGCGACTGACGGCAGTCAACAAACAATGAAATTCGATAGAGCTGTATTAAGATGACCTTTGTAGTTTCCCTTCTCAATCGACAAGGCTGCCTATACGGTTGTAGCATTATAATTTAACCCCTGTAATGCCGGCTCCTATGAAAAACTATAACTCTCCAAGCGTTGCAGTTAGTACATTATGGAGGTTATTGTCTGGAGATCAGTTTAACAACAGCCTATTCATCAAACGTAGGTCCTGGTATTACCTTACTTCAACAAATACAAACACTAATTGTGTGCCAGAACCACATCATCAGAATATGTCATAAGACTATTTTAGTTGACATTGGGTCTAGAGTTACCCAATACGTCAATCAATGCCTTGGACTCAATAGCTATATGAAATATGGAACCCCAGCGGTGACAGCTTTATCAAGCTAAAGTGTTTTATAAAGTGCCCCAGACGGATTCTTGATAGCAGCCCTCGCTCTCACAATGACCTCATCCCTATTTTCATGTCCAGTACTCTATCTCATCCCAAGCCATTATTCAGAGTCGAACGACACCTTTCTGCTGCATAAATGACTTTATATATACTTTATAAAGAATCGTTAACGCAGCTTCAAGTATAAGGTTTGCTAATGTCAATGATAATCAGATTTTCTCAAGGTAAGATGACGGTATTTTCATTATTTAAACAACGATATCACTTGCAATAATCAGATAGTACACTTACGAATGTGAAGACTGTCTTGATTACAAAGAAAAAATAAGAGTACAAGACTTCTCTAAAATATGAAAAGACGTGAATATTTAGGAATTTGCTGATTTGGAATTTGGAGACGCAAAGTATTTGAAAATTGATTTTTAATGACGCGAAAAAATCAATATAATGATCAAAAAATTACCGATGAGTTTTCATTTAACTGAACTGTATGTATGAAAGTATTATAAAACCTGAGTTTAACAACTTTAAAAGGCATAAAATATAAAAGATGCTTAAGTACATTTCTGAACAAAATTAAATTTTGTTTTAACCTTCATATACATAAATCACTTAGTTGCGTGATCTGGATATTAATAATAGTTAGCTGGGTCATTATGGGTAGCATGTCTATGCACCACCAGGAACTGAGCATCCCAGCGAGGACGGGGTTGGGGACCCCATGCATGCCACCAAATGTATATGATGACGTGACTGGTGTTCACAATATCAAAATCCGGTTGCTAAGGAGAGGGGGCGAATCCTCAACCCCCCCCAAGGTAGACAACATCACTGTAGCTGAAGTAGACATTTCTTTCGTGACTGGCATTTACTGTACATATATTTTTCCTTTAAAAATGATTTGTTTAACTCCGAATTTCCTTCTCGCATCAACGATAACGTCTCTCAAAACGTCATGCTATTTTGAGCCCTCCTGATGAAATACCTGCCCGAGCTGGCTGACTGGTGTCTGGTGGGCGGCCGACCCTACACACAGAGGAACATGTGCCTGCATTAAGCAGGTGGCGCCAGACGTGCTGCCCCTCCTACCCCAACAAACGTGGCCGAAACCGCCCCACAAACAGTCCTCGTAATTACGAATCTTTTTCTTTCCATCAGTCGCGTTCAGCAGAGAATCAGGAACACTTTGTCACTGTTGAGACAGCCACGAGTTTCATACGAGACTTAAAAAGAAACAACTTTCCAACACCCCAAACTTTCGAGTATGGCTGTCGGCCAATCAGCTTCAGAAAGGAACACAAAATCTACTAAAAACAATGCCAAATTTGTACTGAGAAAATTCTACATTACAGGGGGTGTGGTTGCGTCTGTCATATGTTGGGAAACATGACTGGAAACAAACGCTCTATAACTACAACAGGTGGATTCTGTACATATTTCCATCACTATCGTTTTTGTAAGCTAAATTTGGCTATACTTGGTTAGGTTAAATACTACACTTAACCTAGCCTAGCCTAGTTAACGTTGCTAGGGAGAGGGGGCGAATCCTCAACCCACAAGGTAGACATCATCACTGTAGGACCGCTAAGCTTCCCTCTCAGACCATCATCATAATCTCCGCTCCCGGCTCCATGGGGTGGTAAAGGTACATTACAGCCTCCGACATCCCTCAACCACACGCTTAACTCGTGCCCTGTTGTTGGGAAGTAAAAAAAAAAAATAATAATCTATGTTCGTACAAGTGCCAGTTTCTTTTTCAGTATGAACACTGCTAAGTCGATTCGTCTCCATTCTCACCAACTCCATTGACACAAACATTTGTTTGTTTGTGTTTTTACACTGAAGGCTCCAATCACGTACAATAATCCATATCAAGGCGGTGCCTTAATTGATAAATAAAGAGGATAATGAAACGGATAAAGAAAGGACAAGGGAAAGTACTTACGAATTTTGGAAGAAGTGAAAGATCTGTCTTTAAAAAAAAAACACGTCATAGTTATTGGAAAAGACATGAGAGGTTATAGAATTCCAAAGCTTTGAGGCGTAGGGAAAGAAAGTTATCAAAACGGCCCACCCTCGAGTTGCCAACAGCCACATAGAAATCAAGTGACGCAGCAGCTTGGCGAGCGTTGCATGGTCTGGTTAGTGATCGTGGGCATATAAACAGCCAGCTCTCTGGAGCAAAAGCCAAATACCTCTTGAGGAGGGAAAGTGAACCACCATTGCGGCGCTAGGCAAGCGGGTCGGGTTTTGAAGTTACCTGGGACAGTTTATAAGTCGGACCGCCTTCGACTCAACTCTGTCAAGTAAGGATGCAGAGCTAGAACCATCCCAAATGTGAGACCAGTACTTTATACAAGGACGAATCAATCCTTTGTATAAATGGAGCAAGTATCTGAAAGAAAAGAGTTTTCGACATCTAAATATGACTCCTAGTTTCTAAGAGACAGCCTTAGCTATTTCCATAATGTGGGTTTTCTAAGACAGAGTGGATGTTACTGTAATTCCAAGTATGTTCACCGAGTCAAAAGGTGGAATTACAGATCCGACAAACGAGAGAGGATAGTTTTGAGGAATATTTGACGGAGAGATGGGTAGAAACTGGCTCTTGGAGGCATTAAACTTAACCAGATTTCGTCTGCCCCACCGAGACATCCAGTCCGAATTTATTTAGGAACGTGTCGAAACGAGATGCACATCAAATGAGAGAAGGAGCAAATTTGGAGGATGTGGAGGAATGTAGTGCTGAGTCGTCAGCATATGAGTACGTTTAGTTATTTGCAGATTGAAAATCGTTGATAAACAGGAGAAAAAGTGTGGGAGACAGGCTAGAACCTTGAGGGACACCGCTGTTGATGGTGAAAGGAGGACAGACTGATCCATCAACAACAGCGTCGACAGATCGGCCAAAGAGAAAGCTAGATATGAAGGAGCAAAGTGTAACTAGTCAGGAAGCCAATTTCAACTGCAGTGAGCAAATTATCCATTTCTACTGCTATTTTCTTATACCTAACTTGACCTACTCAAACATGCGTGAGAAATGGTACAAGTAGTTTATGCAAGCACCTTGAACTCAACCATATTTCCTTTTCCCCTTTCACCAAAGCTTTACCTCCTTTGCCAGACTATTCTTGATATCAGCTTTCCCATTACCATCCATAACGAACTTTACATACATCAAAGAGATCCATCCGTCTAACCAATTTCTCTAAATCGGCTAACAGCACAGCATCATATGCATACAATATATGCAGTAACTTCCATTTCCTTTCACCATGTTACTTCAGTACACCGCTACCATCCCATCTCGCTCACTTAATCCCATGTCCACAAAAAACATTAAGCAACCACGACGTATTCCCACATTCATCTCAAGCTACTCACTCATATTACCATTTGCCCTTACACATGCACTGTCTCAGTGATATGAGCTCTTTACAGCATTCAAATATATTCTATGCAAGTCAGATCTTCACATAGATCCTTTCCAGTTAATTTCATCACATGCATTTTCTAAATATGTTTATGCTATACAACCCCTCTTTTTCTTCCACTACCTAAGTGCAAACATCTGGCGTACACTCCCTCTTCCCTACCTAATTAAGATCAATCACTATTCTACCATACACATTGTCAACTATGCTCAGAATTTTTCCTCGGCAACACTCAAAAAAATTTCTTTTATATATTGGAACAATCATTACTTTCGTAGACTCATTAGGTACCTGATATCTTTCCTATAAACAAACTTTCAATACCCACTCCACACCAGTTCCACCTCCATTCTTCACCATCTCACTCGCCACTCCAGTTACCGCTCCTCTCCACACTTGTTTAAAGAATCAATCAGCAATCATCCACAAATAATTCATCCGCTCCACTTTAAACTACGCCTCACCTGCCCGGTCTTCCATCCCCTCAATTGGAAACAACAAATCTACAAACCACACAAAAATAATATACTCTTGGCCACATCTCGATCTGTATCCCCATTGATTATATCCAGTCATCAAGAACAAAGTATACTGTACTCCAAGCTACTCATGTCGATCCAATTATCTTCAGTGTTAATCACATATTCCTCTATAATAGCTTCCTTTCCCATATACCTAATTCATCTCCCTCCTCAACTCTAATCCTAACGGACCAACAGCCACGTACTTCATTTCAATCAATTCTTTACAGTGCTCTCTCCACCTCTTGTTAGCTATGTCCGTGACTGGAGCCTTCAACATAAAAAAAAATCGATTTTTCACAGACGTATATAATATACTCTCGCGCCTTATTTATACACAACTCTACATTTGTTCACCTTTCAAGCGTTAAATTCTCTTTTCTAAGATCCTCATTTGCTCTCCTTTCACTCACAAACATCATCTTTTAGATCTTCACTTCTAGGTCTCATATTGTACACTCTCTGCCCACCAATCCAAAAATTACAGAATCCGTCCATGCATGATCCGTGCGTAGTAGCTCCACTAGGCGATCGTATAAGACAATAATCTATGGTGTATGGTCACCAGATTTCGAGGGAGGGAAGGTGCAGTCACCACCAATTTATCAAGAGATGGGTATAACTTACGAGCAACTGGCATCACAAACTATTGATTTATCCTCAACATCTCATAAATTACCTTTTTTTTTCATTTAAAATCAATCTATTTTGGTTAATGATGTACATTGCAAAGAACACCAACGATGGAAATACCTTTTGACTTTTGTTATCCTCTAAGGTCTGATTCATATCGCATTTATTTCTCCCACATGAAATCATGAGCTCCCCACAGATAGAAAGTAATCAGTCAAGTACCCCCATCCCAGAGCAGCAACACCATTTACTTCAACGATCTGAAAACAGTTCCCTCTAAGATAAACTGGCTTAACTTAATCTAGAAGTGTCTAATATGCGTCAGCAGCAAGCACTGATAAAATGTCCCAGTCACTCGTAAAAACCGATTCGTACTGAGCAGCCCATGTCCCACCATTTGCCTCCATTACGGGAGGCAGAAACGAAAATGCTGATGGCAACATCTCACATACAATTTGCCACTTCGGGTCGGGACAATGTTACTCGTACTTTTATTTCTCTTCCTTTCTTAATACACTTCGAGACTTTTAGGCTAAGATAAATACACTCACATCAAAACATCCACCTAATCATATAGAAATAATAGCACAAGGAACTATATGAAAATTCAAAGATTCGTCAACGACAATCCGGTTTTTCCACACAACATTTCTACTGTTTAAACGTGCCTGTCATTTACGTTTCATCCTTGGTTCAAATCATATGCACGAAACATTTCTTTTAATAATCATATAAGTACATACAAAAATACATAACATGCACTATCTATATCTCTGACGCCTGTTCCATCTGGGAACTCCCTCTAGGGGGTGGCCACAACAGTAGTCTCTCCATAAATGTTGAACATCAGTGCCGCTTCTTAACCTTGTGCCTCACCCTTAAACAGCCCACTGGCAGAGGGCAAGTCTAGCGCAGTGTTTTCAGTGGCACCTACTGGCTATTTCTACTTAATGTTCCTGCCAACCTACTATTTCTACCTAAAGCTCCCATCTAATGCTCCTACCTACTACTTCTACCAAATGCTCCTGTCTGATTTTCCTACCTACTCCCATCCATTACTCCTACTATTTCGCCAAAAGGCAGGGCTAGCTATAGTGTTCACCATAGGAAAATCTCGAGTTGCAACGACTGAGTTGAATGAGTTAAGTGTTGTCAAGAATTGTGCGTGACATGGAGAGATTGTATGTTTGTGCATAGCAGTCCACGTGTGGGGAGGCAGAAAGAAAAAACAGCTACATGGGTCAAAGGAGTGCAACTTGACAACTATTGAAGTGCTGGCTCACTACGCAACCATCACTAACCTTCCCGATACCCAGGCTGGTAGTGCAGGTAATATACCTCCTCGTCGGTGGCTCCATATACCACATACTACATACCCTCTAGATAGGGTTCACTAGCATGCAATAATCTCACAAGGATGGTACAGTCTTGGAATGTAATCATTCCACTTGGTATTTAATCAATCAAAACGATAGATACAATGACACTGCTCAGTCCGCCTCAGTGGTAAACAATCTATATTCTTTAACTCGATAAAGCTGCAGGACACAATTGCTTTTATTCATAATTCCTCCCTACAGATAGGGCGTTGTTTACTAAACAATAATGCATTTGTTTACATCACATTGTTGTCTTTCTACATTACCAGCCATTTCACCTTAGTAATCGATATAATAATAATCCTAGCTCTATCTAGTACAAAAACGAGTTCAATCTGTATGGTACTGTAAGTCACCGAAATTTCATGTCATTATTACGTTTTAAAGACTATCACTTCACCATAACACTAACATCAGTAATTCTACCTTTGTAAACGATACCTCAAGTCTTTTCACTATGGTTCAATTATCATCAAACATTCGCCATTCAAAAGCCTTGAAGACATTCTCCCGATATCCCATAACTGTAATTGTTATTCCATCCTCAAAGGTACCACACCACGGCTCCTTGACATGCACCGCGTCTGAGCCAGTCATCCTTCTTACACCAGACCTGAATTAATCAACTACTTTAAAACTACCGGGGCTGTACATATATACCTGCCACAGTATAATTATGGACACGAGACACATGCCTTCCACCATATTAAAGCTATTTCTACTAGAGCAACAGACCGACTGAGTGGCTTTATCAGAGTCAAATTTTCACCCATCGACTCACGGGCCATCTCACTCCAAACAACCAAAGATCAGGATCTGCCAGTCTGAGATCTAAGCACATATTCTACGCCATATTTCGGGCGTAATTGTTTACGCACTTGTTTTATGAGTTTATGAAGTTACAAAATTACATATACAAAGTCACGGATGTCAACAGAGATGTCTGCCAATTGAAGTTGGGTTAAGTACGCGTTATTAGCCATGGCATTTCTATACAATGCCGTTGTTACAGAACCCGCTGAAAACAGAGGTCACAGGTCAGGCTATCTTAAAAACGCAGGTCACTGGTCAGGCCAACGTAAAAGAGGTCACTGGTCACGCCAACACACCACACCCTCCCTGGAGACTTTATAAAGCCACATTTTACACTGATGCAGCCGCGTCCACTCATACCGGAGGAGTAACGCTCTGGGTCACGAATAACGACGCTCGTGTCACGACCAACTTGACGTCTCCAGGGTGATGACCCAGCTCTCTTCCCAGACACTGGACGACCGTGGCCTCCATGCCTTACGCTGGCCTGGCCACGCACAGACCTTCCACAGGAGTCAAGCCCGTCATTCAAACATGTGAACCAGTCTGCACCCACCTGTGCCTTGCCTGCTTCATCGTAGCAGCGGGAACTCCTTCCTCTGCCTTCTGGTTCTATCGGTTCATTGACGTTACTCGCGCCGTAGTTGATCTCGTTGAAGAGAAACTGATTATACTGTCCGACACAGCTACACACAGAGCACAGTAGCACCGTGATTTCCAGCAGCAAGCTAGGGGTAGTCCTGAGGAGGCGCGAGCGAGCCATGACCCTCATAATGTGCTCGGCATGACAACACTGACGCGGGCACGGCTGACCACCGCCGACTGTGGCCACTCTCAGCCTTACGGACCCCCACCGCTGCCGGGCGTACGGCCACCCTACCCTCCCCAGTTACATCCTACGGTCTTATATCTCCTAACACGCCTCGGTAACTCCAGCAACCATAATATTAGTCTAAACTTGAATATTTCAGTTGAATCTTAAGGTACTTTCCTGGATCGTCAATTGTTCTCAGTACGACGCGGTGGTGCCATCCTTTCATTGTAAGCGACCCTCCTATAAGATGTTGTCGTCCAGCTCTGGACACATTCCGGGACGGAGAATTCTGTCTGGCTACCACGAAAAGTGTCAGTGAACAACATTTATTTGAATGAAACTTCTTCATACATTCACTGCTGGCCTCTTACTGCGGTGGCCACAGTAGCAGATTGGCCCATGACTTGCACACAGTGGGAGACATTATCCTGGAGTAGACTCCCTAGCCCAACACGAGAGATGTTGTTGCTAAGCTTTTTTTTTTCGCGAGAGTTACGATTAAAGTCTCTCCATTGTGCACTGGCTTTCCCGCGTACCCTACACAGCCGCCGAATCCTTCTGAGAACAGACCATAGACTTCCGCCATTTTCCCCATAGAGGGTTAACTATATCGTGATTTTTAGAATGAAACTAATTTACATTTTTGGTTCCTGCTGTGTGACGGGTTCGCCGGACGAGCGAAATGAGAAACCAACTGCAAGATCTTCGCTCACTATTCTAAAGAAGCAGATGTTGGTACTGGCGACAGTGTGGTAATTGTTGCAACTTCAGCGTGCAACGGAGTTAGGCTGCGACCCCTGACATGATGCGATTCAAACTCTATTCAGAGTATTTTCGCCAGGCCATAAATGGCGGACTGCGATCTTTTTGCCCTACTTTGCTGACATGTCTCCTGGCATTACAATCTCGTTAAGTGTCTAGTGAGAATTAAGAGAGTAATAATGAGTAAGTGTTGAATTGCTCTAGCGTCTGGTTAGATGTGAATTTGCTATCACACGAGGCCTTACTGTTCCTTTTTCCAGGTTATTCTGAAATAATGACCTAAACACAGCACTGCGACTGGATCTTTTAGGGATGAACACTTTACCTATACTCGTTTTCTCTAAGCTGGCGAAGAAGCCACGCCCCTCTTCCATAGGTAAGGTAGCTGATTGGTTCATATACTATTTTCGTGTCGCCATCCATTTATTCACACTAAGTGTGTTCATAGTTTATAATCAGTCCTGTTCTGTATAACAATGTTTAAACTTGGAAACATAAAAATCTAAATGATTTAAAGGCATTAGCACTTTAGAAACGATTTTGGAAATGTTAAAACACGTATCACAAACGGTCGAAGTCAAGAACAACATCGTTTTCGAATGAAGCCTATTCATTATTTTTGTTTTGTAGCAAATATAAAGGGTTAATGCTTTAAAATTATTCAAATTTTAATGTGTCCAATTTTTAACATTATTTGACAGAAGAACAAGACTGATTATAGACTGTAAACACACTTAGTGTGAATAAATGGATAGTAATATGAACATTGTATAAGAACCAATCAGATACTTTAGCTGTGGAAGAGGGGCGTGGCTTCTTCGCCAACTTGGCGTACGGCGACATAGGCTCCTACATAGAATCTAGGCCCTACAACCAGGTAGACGCAGAAGAGCCCCTAATCTCGGTCCAATCTCAGCAGGTGACACACACACAATCGTTTATCTATGGCTCTTCCAATTCCAAATGACAAATGGGAGCTTCATATCCTGGTGACCATTCTTGTCGACGACTCTTGCTTGCAACCAACCTTAACTGTCGACCACCCTTGCTGTAGACCACCATTGATGGCCCCCATCCTTGCTGACGACCACCCTTACTGGTGACCATCCTTGTTGTCGAACCACTCTTGCAAGCGACCATCCCTGCTGTCGACCACCGTTGCTGGCGACCATCCTTGCTGATGACCATCTTTGAAAACGACCACTCGCGCTGACGACCACCCTTGCTGACGACCACTCCTGCTGACGACCACCCCTGCTGTCGACCACCCTTGTTGACGACCATTCTTGCTGTTGAACCACTATTGCAAGCGACCACCCTTGCT
>JAYMFT010104073.1:0-13686 GCA_038088735.1 Panulirus argus
GATCAAGTATAATAAATAAATAAAAATAAATAAATATATATATATATATATATATATATATATATATATATACACAGTTTTACTGCCATAGGCTAATTTGTTGACAGCTCCATTGGTGTTAAGCCCACTACATGCACAATGAAATTTACATTAGTGATATTCTAAACTGCCTAGCCTACAGTATGCTGTGCTTGGTTTCTGCTCACATGCATCTGCCTGGGGTGTCCAGCCTTATATCAGCAACCATCTACACCTATATTAACTGACTACATCTACATCAACACATGGATATAGCCTAGCTATTCTCACAGCAACTGCCTACACTCAGTCTTTTCTATTAAGTAAATTACAATATACTCTTAATACTTTCATAAAAACTCCACCTACACTCAGTCTTTTGTATTAAGTAAATTACGATATAGTTCTAATATCTTTATAAAAACTCCAAGTTTCAAGAATGTGAACTACCTTCCGAAATATTCCCAGCATGTGGTTCCTGATCTACTTTTAAATGTGAAGTTAATGGATTTATGTATGTGTATTAAATAGATGACATCATTTAACAACAAACAGTTTAAAAAAAAAATTATTCAAGAGCAATATAACACTTGTTTCTGCACATATTCAATCTTTTAAGGAAACTTTCCAGGCACACAATTTTTCAGTAAAATATATCCTCTTTAATCTTGAATAACTGGTGTGAAAGGATGTTTGGCTTGGAATGTACTACAAGCTTTAAGTGAAAGATTACACACCATTAATTGGATAAAATGGTCAAAACTTGGAATGGCATATTTTTTATTTCTTCTATAACCTTGGCAAAACTTAGATAACAACTGGTTTTCAAAATATCCAGGTCCTAAAGCATCTGGTATTCAAAGTGTTCATATTTAACATGACATACTTGTGACCCCAATGGGGTTGTTTCCAATTAGAATGAATTAACACAATTTTACTATGAAATGTTTTCACAGATATTTTCTACAAAATGGGACAATTCCAAAGAGAATCCAACCTACTTGCAGTTATGAAAGATGGGTTAAAAATTTCCTTGTTAAAGAGAAAATGATGAAATAGACTGATGAGGATAAAATGTTTAACCTTTAAATAGCTGGCCACAAGTTGATGTGCTTTTAAGAAATGGTGCACATCAACTGATGTGCTAACTTTTCCAACCTGCTTGAATACTGAACTGACATCATAAAATTGGTAGCTTTCAGTATAGAGGTCTCATCTGTTACCAGGAGAGTGCAGGAAAAAAAATCTGCTCTCCTCAATATCCCCGAAACTACCATTGTAAGTACATGGCCATAAACTCGCAGCTCATGGATGCAGAGAGACCCTACTGAAAACAATATTGTTGGATAACCTATGTGATGAGGAGGAAAACTTATGTTATGCATCAACAGGTTAGCAATGTGGAGAAAAACTGAATGAGAAATGTCATGAATTAAGTGATTATGAGAATAATTTAAGACTTACATAGAAGGGATACCTGCAAGGAAGGTATCTCCACTACCCTTGCACTTATGGAAGGAATTTCAAAAGAATTGCACCTACTTTTCTTTTAATCCTGGGGTGATGAAGGACTCTGGTTACAGATGATAGGTTAAGAGACTGTATATTTTCAAAGAAAAAGAACCACCAAAACCTTCCTAAACATGCCAATAACTAGCTGTCCTCACATTTACTTTTACAATGAAAAGTGTAATATTCATGTTACACACCATCAATGCTGTAACACCATCAATGCTGTGTGTGTGTTTGTGTATGTGTGTGTTTGTGTGTGTGTGTGTGGTTGTTTGTGTGTGTGTATGTAAGTGTGTGTGTGTGTATGTGTGTGTGTTTTTTTTTGTGTGTGTTTTTGTGTGCATTTGTTTGTTTGTGTGTGTGAGAAGTAAGAGTTGAGACTGAAACTAAGTGCAAAATAAAATTAAAAAAGGTTTTAAAGATGTATATAGCAATAATAGGAGAATAAGTTTGTTAAGTATACCAGGAGAGGTGTATGCAACAGTGTTCACTGTCAGAGTAATGGAAGTGACTTAATGCAGTGTAAGTGAGGAACAAGGTAGGGTTTTACTGGATGTATATATCAGATTTTTGTGATGAGAATGAGGATGGAAAAATATCAAGCAAAAGGTAAGAAGCTGCATGGAGCTTTTATGAATCTGGAGAAAGCGTATGATAGATTCAGTGGATTGCATTATGGGATGTTTTAAAGATATATATAACGGGTAGGGGGACAACGGTTGGATGGTGTGAAAGCCTTCTATACAGGAGCAAATGCAAGCATAAGGGTGGATGGAAAGTTGACCAAAGGTCTTAGTATACATGTGGGTATGAGACTGGGTATGACGTTGCCATGGCTTTTCAACATATATATGAATGAACCAATAAGAGAGATGAAAGCAAAACTGGGGAAAATGGGTGCAAATGTAGTGTATGGTGGCTAGTGACAAGCCTATTTGTGGATGATACTGTATTGTTTGCCGAGAGCAGAGAGGAGCTGCAGAATGTTAAATGTGTGTTTTCTGATGTGTGTAAGCATAGTTGACTTAAGGTGAATGCAAGTAAAATTATGTACTTGTGTTTGAAAGGAAAAAGAGTAAAAGTATAGATTTTACAAATCCTTACTGAATGAGAGAAGAAAGTGCACTAAATTTTGAAACTGATATGAAGGGAGAATGACTGGAAGAAATGACAAAATTTAGGTGATCTTAGGTATGTTTGGTGACATGGAAAGAGATATAAGGGAGAGATCAGTAGAGGGTAAAAGAGTCAGTAGGTTCCTTAAAAAATATTGAAGGGTAGAGGTGTAAGTCTGAAGGTAAGAGAGGATTAAGGGACAGCATAATCCCTCCCAAACCTGACTTATGCAGCCAAAATAAGGACATGGGATGAGTCAGAGAGGTCAAGAATGTAAGACTGTGGCTATCCTCTTGAGAGAGTTCCAGGTGGGAACAGGCTTCAAAGATGAAAATAGATAGAGAGGAACATGTGCTATGACTAGATGGAATGAAGAAAGTAATGAAAGGGTGTATGAGATATGGTATGGCAAGGAATGCATGGATAATGAATTGTGGAATGGTAGAATGCCTAAAAGGTAATACTTTGAGGTGGTTAAGGCATAAGGAAAGAATGCAAGACAAAAGTTTACAAGGAAAGTGTATGATATTAAGATTAAAAGGGGTTGGTGTGAGAGGAAAAGCACATGTGACATATGGAAACAGAGTGGAAGAATCCTGGAGGGAGAGAAATTGGGGGAAGAATGTGTGGAATGGTGAATGTGAGGGAAGCATGTAAGGAAAGAGATAAGTGGAGATTTTTTTCCTATGGCCACCCCCCCTTCTTGGGAGTTCCTGGAGGGAATGGGGGGTCAGAAATATAGATAGATGAAAAAAACTAATCCTTCACTGTTCTTCTGACTGTTTCTGCCAAATAATTGCTCCATTTATGCAAAGGAATGATCCGTCCTTGTATGGAGTACTGTTCCCACATCTGGGGTGGTTCTAGTTCTGCATCCTTACTTGACAGAGTTGAACTGAATGCAGTCCAACTTTTAAACTCTCCTATGTTAACTTCAAATCTTGACCCACTTGCACTAACCGCAATTCTGGTTCACTTTCCCTTTTCTATAAGCATTACTTTGGTTTTTGCTCCCAAGAGCTGGCCACTTGAGGGCTCCCACCACTTGCTAGACCATGCAATACTCAGCAAGCTGCTGCATCACATGATAACTGTGCAGCCATTGGAAAATCATGGGTGGGCCATCTTGATAACTGTTTCTTTCTCTAAACCTGGAAGCTTTAGAACCCTACCTTCTCATGTCTTTCCCAATACCTATGACCTGGCACATTTTAAAAGACAGGTTTTTAACTTCCTCCTGAACTCGTAAATACTTTCCCCTTGTCTCTTTTTTCCTTTTCATTAACCTCCCTGTATTTCAATTACGGCCAGGCCTTGGTATGGACTTTTGTCCATGAATAGAGCCTTAAATAAAATGTATGTGTTACCTTGATTATCATTGTAGAGCCTATTTTAAAGGATAAAACAGAAGTAATATTAATCATGAATTTGTCAAAGGACACCATTAGATCATTCACCACTTTATATAAATATGTACTTAGAGTTTTTTTTTTTAAAGTGTCCATAAAATGCATTTTCATAGTTCCAACAAGAGGGAAACTTAGGAATATCTACCTTTGAGATGGAATAAACTGAAGCCTGGCCATCATGACTCAGGGTATACCTGGATATTCATACCTAGATACGTGATTTATTTACAACTCTATTTTCAAGAACACCTTCAAACCATAAGTTGTTTGCCAAAATTTATGTCATAAACCAAACTTAAGCCTGAAACATAATTCAGCATTCATGTAAAGTTACTGAACAATTATTCAAACAAAATTATTAAACAGAAGCTTACCTTTTCTGGGAATGTATCAAATGAAGTACGAACTTGGTCTTTAGAACCAAATTTGGAAGCTTTAAAGCGCCTGATGATGTCCTGCAATGTTGCAGCTACCATGAAGTATTCCTGTTTCAAACGAAGTTCTTTTCCCTCAAAGAAGTTGTCGTTTGGATACAGTACACGGGATATATTCTCCGCAAAGTTGCGATCAAGCACAGCCTGAATGTAGTCACCATCATTGACTGTTAATAAAGAGATATGAACATATTCAGTAATATGGCAGATTGCAATATTAAAAACTGGTTTTTTAGGGTAGGTAGGTAGGTAGTGGCTGGTAGGCAGCTACTGATCTGGGAGGTATAATACTGATACTACCAGCCTGGGTATCGGGAGGGTTAGTGACGGCCGCGTAAAGAGCCAGCATTTCAGTGGTTGTCAAGCTGAACTCCTCTGACCCTGAAAGCTGTCTTCTTTTTGTTTCACCCTCACATGGACTGCTGGCATTCTGTCCACAAACATTCTTTTGTTTCACCCTTACATGGACTGCTGGCATTCTGTCCACAAACATACAATCTCTCCTTGTCACACTTAACACTTGACAACACAACTCACACAACTCATTCTTTGTAACTAAATTTTTATATGGTGAATGCTATGTGCCAGCACTACCTTTTGGCAAAATGGTAGTAGCAGTAGACAGAAGCAGAAGATAGGGACATTAAACAAGAGCATTAGGTAAAAGCTGTAGGTAGGAACATTAGGAGTAAGCATTAGGGAAAAATAGTAAGTTGGAACATTAGGCAGGAACATTAAGTAGACACATTAGGAAGAAGTAATCCTTAGGAACGTTAGGTAGGAGCCTCTGAAAACACTTCACTAGAGTAGCCCTCCACCAGTGGCCTGTTAAGGGTGAGATTGCAGGCTGAGAAGTATCACTGGAATTCATCTATTAAAGAGTTCCTAAACGGAAAGGGCATCAGATACATAGAGTGATTTTGTAAGGAATACAACTTTTTGAAATGAAAAAAAGATGTGAAAAACATGCTTACAGTCATGTCCAATTAAAGCATCTGGACCTCATTATGGGAAGCCTAATTCCCAAAATAAACTATCTACAATTTCCCAACAACCATTTGACAAAAACAAGCCAATCATAATCCTTTAAAAGTCATCATAGTTATACAGGATCCACTTTTAGTCTAAATACCTGGCAACCACCATCAGCATCCTATAGTGAGATGGCAGACTGGCAGATGCACTTGAACTTCACAACTCTTGAGGTCAGTTCCTCCACAAAAAAGTTAAATTTCTAATGTAAACAGAATTTGAAAGATATATGCTTGGTTAAATGACTTTGGAAATGGCACAAACAAGTTTACCTACACCCACAGTACATCCAAGATAAGCAGGTTGTGATAAAAATAATATTTCAGACTTCTGTCTAACCTAATGTTACTGAGGAAAAACATCCCCAGGAAAGCAACACACATTATCCAGTTATAAGGAGAAAAGACTTAATTTTCAACTAGAACAAGGTAAAAACCTAAAGACCATATTTTACATGTCTGCTGGTGTGAAGAGAAAAAAATCAGGCTACTAATTAATTGACTGCCAAAAAGAAATGAACCCTTTACACGTGGCCATAAGTGCCCTAACCACCTTTCCAGAGGCATATGAAAATAGGTCAACTACCCCTGCAAAATCCAGGCAGACTGAGTCTTTCAGGCAAACTGTTTGACCAGATTCTGGCAAAATGAGAAAACATTAATTTCTTTTAACCATTTTGATGTGGTATTTTTCATTTTCCTCAGATATTGTGTTTAATAGTTACATTTAATAACCTAAGTTTATTGGTTCAGCTAGATCAGTTTAGCACATTCAGGAAGAACATCATTTTTGTTGCATATTACACTATCTATAATTACAATAAGGTGGGTGAGAGGGCAGAGGTTCTGGGAGTGCTGAAGAATGTGTAGAAAGAAAGTTATCTGGGAGGGCAAAAATAGGCATGTTTGAAGGTATATTACTCCCAATAATATTATATGGATGCAAGTCATGGGCTATAGATAAGGCTGTGCAGAGGAGAGTGGATGTGTTGGAAATGAAATGTCTGAGGACAATATGTGGTGTGAGGGGTTTTGATTGAGTAAGTGATGAAAGGATAAGAGATGTTTGATAATAAAAAGTGTTGTTGGCAGAGTTGAAGAGGGTGTGCTGAAATGGTTTGGATTTATGGAAAGAACGAGTGAGGGAAGGTAGACAGTGTGGATATATATGCCAGAAGTGGAAGGAACAAGTAGGGGAATAAGAAACTGAAGGTGGAAGAATAGAGTGAAAAAGATTGTGAGTGATTGGGGCCTGAACATGTTGGAGGGTGAAAGGTGTTCAAGGGATAAAGTGAACAGGAATAATGTGGTATCTTGGGGTTGACGTGCTGTCAATGGTCTGAACCAGGATATGTGAAGCATCTGGGGTAAACAATGGAATGGTCTATGGGACCTGGTTGTGGAGAGGGAACTGTGGTTTTGGTGCATTACACATGACAGCTTGAGAATGGATGTGAGTGGATTTGGCCTTTCTTTGTCTGTTTCTGGCACTACCTCACTAATGCAGGAAATGGCAATCAGATATGAATAAATAAATAAATAAATGAATACGAGTACTGATATGTAAATTGAGACATTTTCTCTTATAACTTAAACTCCTTAGCAATATTCTCTTCATCCCCACCCACAAGGATTTGGGCTCATATGCATATGCCCATTCCCTAGTTTGGCTGGGAGAAACAGCAAAACAAATCCAAATTTTGGAAAAATCAAAGCTTTAGATAATACAAAATTCACCTCCAGATCTCTACAATAATGAAAAAAATAAAAATAAAATACAATACTGCCTATATTGTGGCATTAGTCACATACACAGTCTCAGTGAAGGCTGGGAGTGGTGGTTTTGTCCAATTTTTTACACAACCCACGGACAAAGCAAAATGCCAAACGGCCCATATGACATGTACACTAAATGTTATGTAAAACATACCTCAAAAAATATTAAAATGATACAAAACTAAAACACTACATGAATAGTCCCAGATGAAGACAGAAGGGGCAGGTGGAGATCTCTGAACATCCCACACACTGTTCCAAGGCTAGTATTACTATTACAGTATATGCTTTCAGAGTTTCATTACTGTCTCCAACACTTTATGTATAACCTCTCAATCTACTGCACTTGTAAAATAACTTTTATGTTATAAGCTAAATATATGTCGAGAAATATGAGTGATGGAGCACCGGGGGTGATCATTATAGCAACTTATGGTTGCCATAACTTATGGTTATGGCAACTTATGGTTACTGCAGCAACCTTGTTGGGGCACTTTTAAAAGTGTAGTTTAAAAGATCAAAAGGTGTGTCCCAAACAGAAGAGGCAAACCTATAAAAGCTGTAACCTTCACAAAATGGTTTAATTAGTGCTAACTCTAAACTGCCACTACAAATCTGCATGATCAAAACAAACTTCCTTAAGGATATAAAGTAACTGAGAAATAACTTTGCTGAGTTATATATCCTTCACTCTAAGTCCATAAAATGTTCTCTTTGCTTCAAATATCATTTGCCCTTCTGGATGAAGACAAAAACAATGTATATCAGTCTCAGATTGTCTGAACCTTAGATTTGCAATGGCTCAAATCTATGGATTTTGAGCTTTAATATAAATCATTCTAATAACCAAAAACAAATAGGTTTACCTTTATTCAAACAATCCAAAGCAAATACTGCACACCTCACAAAAAAAAATTCTGAAGAAACTAGTAAGAAATTATCATCAAGAGTTAGCTTAATGAGAAAGAGCCAGAGCATCCTACACTTTGCTAGTATTCATAACTTTTTCTTGAATGTGAAACAATCTAAAATCTTACATGGTTGGTATCTTGTCCATCCCCTCTGGGGTCATTCTCTTCATGAGCACCCTCATCCATGGACTTTGCTGAAAGTAGATCCCCTTTTTGCTGGAGCAGATACTCATGAAAATTTGCATGCTCTAATGGAAAGATGACCTCCATGCAAGGTATTCTCTGTACCTTTCTTTGTGTGAGTTTCACCAAGGTAATAATGCTTTAACATCCTTGTTATTCCTATGCTGGGAGAGGCACATGCTATGGGTGTGGAAGGCAATGATCTGAAGGTTATGACAAGAAAACTGAAACACTCAGATCAAGAAAAAGAAGCTATTCAGGTCCCTCCCTACTCCAAAATGTGACTCCAAGTGCTTGCTTAACACCTATTTTAAGTCAGACGATAAGCAACATATTTTTCTTTACTTAATTTTTTTAACTACTGAAAGCATTTAAGCTGTAGGAAGACACACATCAGGGCAAAAATCCAGATCAGAATGTAGCACTTAGCAACTGCTGTAAGAACTATCTGCTGTAGGTGCTAACATACATTGTACTCTTGTTTTAATTTGCAGCAGTCATGTCCCAGGTGTGGACCCAAGAAGATAACCTCAAACGAGAAGATACTGTAGTGCTCCCATGGTCACCCTACAATTGTCACGTAAATGACAATGCCTCGACTAAGTAACAAGGGACAGCTGTGACAGCACCTGACCTAAATATCCTCAAGAAAATGCGTTTGGTGGCCCATCCTAGGAATCTGCACCTCCAGCATTAATCCCTGACACCAACACTCAATGTTGGCAGTAGCAGATCAAAAGCTGCTGCTGTAATTATGATGGTCTGACCCTTTCCATTAGAAGTGCTGCTCTTACAAGCTTAACCTTAAGTCCACCAGCAAGGAGAAAGATCAAAAGCTTGTAATCGGCTTTGATGTATCCAATTCCCTTTGGAAATAGCTACCACTCACAGTCCTGACCTTACTGCCTCTTAAATACCCAAGTATCACCACAGCAAACCAGTCAGACAACTGGCTCACCACTAGACAACAAGTGTACCACTCCAATACATGAAGTCTTGGCGATGTAACTCGAGACTCAAGCCACCCTTTGGTGTCTCCATATGTAGCTGTCACAATGTGATCATGATGTTTCCATCTTACTGGCAGGCTTCACTGTGGTACTCATCTCTGACATCCACCCTTGGCAGGTCTCACTGGGAACTCCACACCTCCTACAGGAGTTCCATGTTAACTTGGCATCCATGCACTTCTCCTATGTGGTCCTGCTTCATCTAATGCCTACCAGCATCACAGGATCCCTGTCAAGCCTGCCTTGTATTTCTCAACCTTCCACAACTGACATCTTTCCTCCTATAATCCTGCATCTCCAGCATCTCACTGCCCTTTGTTATCTCACCTTGTATAACCTATTCAATGAAGCATTGTTGTTGTTGTTTAACATGTTTCTGCATCCCCTCTCCATTAAATCCTACCAAAACACTCGCTACAGTACAAACCCTGACTGTTACATACTCACAGGGCTTGATATGGGAGATAATACTCGGCACCAAACAATAAACTACTTTCTTATTTGTACCTAAGTGTATCATCAGTATGCTTGTTGCCAAATGGTAATGTACAAATATCTGTCTATTCATGTATCTCCAAATGATGATTCAAGAATACTGAGTGAAACTGTCATATGATCTAACCTAAAAGAAAGAAATAAAAAAAAAGGAACCCATCATGCACTAAAACCCATTATGTGCTGACTTCACAGTAGAATGAAACAGAAGGGACTGTGCAACTACTATATGGGTCGGCCATAACCAAAAACAAATCAACTAATATATCAAGGGAATACTAACCAGGACAGAGAACAAATCAACTAGTATATCAAGGGAATACTAACCAGGACAGAGACTTTCCTTACACAAGCATGGCCATTAAGGCGGCATGTGTTCCCCAGTGTATCATGGTAGTACTCTGGTCAAGGTATGACTCTTGCCAAATATCATGGGCCAATGACTCTAACCCTTCTGCCACCCTTGTTCTGTGAGGTAAAAGTTTCCTTGAACTTGAGACTCAACTCCAATCAGGACCAAGTTTTGGGAGCTATCTGTCTACCAAATGTTCACTAAGGTCAACAGGAGAGAACCAAAGAAAACAGTAGTTTGACTGGGCAACTTTCATCCCCCAGGTTAGCACTTCCCTGGGATTTGCATCAACATTCTTGCCATGAGCAATACTGTTCTGGTCCCTACCTCTTAATGTAAATCCCTTTGTCTGGTGCTGATACATTTAAAACTCCCTAAAAGAACTATAAAAATGACTAAAGCACTAGGATAACTTACTTGTGGGAGAAGGAGAAATACTAGGAAATAAATCATGAAACAAATAACAGGCATGATGTAGACAGATTTGTATATCTTATAAACCTAAAAAAGTATACTTACAAAACATGAAACTCTTTATAAAATAGAAAGACACCAATCCACAGAATAGTGAGATTAAAAAAAAAATCCTGAGGAAGGGGCTAAAAAGAGCAAGCTGCTACAACCATAGTATAACAGTTGGTGGTGAGTGGGAAAAGTTAGCACTGCCACAGTGGTTTGGTGGGGTGTTTGAAAACCATAACCCAAAACATCTGAAGAGCTATCTTATTGCTCAGGGTAAGAAGCAGCAGTGGAGAAAAATGACTTAAGAAAAACAGGACAAGGTTTCTCTTTATTTTCTATGCAAAAAATACCAATGTATCCCACAACAAACATAAGGCCACAATTACCATAAATGCCTATGGTTATACTTACAAAACTTGAGGTTGAAATTGTTGGGTGACTTTGCAGACCACAGCCTCATGGTGTTAACAACATTGTTCTTGTATCCAGGAATAGGATTATCGTATGGCATGGCAAACACAATCTGATTACCAAAAACAAGGAAAATAATGATAAACAAAAGTAGTCACAAAGTTATTTCTTTATGAAAACATCACTGTGTAAAACACATACAGCTAAAGAAACATAATAATTTGCAAACTATCTTATAGCAAAATTCTAGCAGCTACTTTCACATGCATTATTACCTCATGATCAGTCTTAATCTTTTCATCTTACAAGAATAACTTCATTTAAAGGATAACTCAATCACAATCTTCTTATCAATCATATTTGTAGCAAAAGTAAACATAACACTTTCTTAAAGGCTGTAGCTATAACTTGCCTGGGTGTCAACCCATTTCTTGCCCTGGGGCGTATCCTCAACTCGACCATAGAAGTTGACAGGAATCATGTACTCTGGCCTGGCTTTCTCCCATGGGTTACCAAAACGTAACCAGTCATCAGGCTCCTCAACCTAAAGACACAGATTGTTCTTAAAATTTAGAAAATATAAAGTGATATCAATACATTATATAGCCACTTATTTCATCCATTACAAAATGCAATATTTCTACATACTGTTCTACCTATTTATGTCACAGCATTACACAGCTATTTGCTGTATAAACAGTAAAATACACAAAAATTCTTTTATTCTTTCTTACTACCTCATATACATGTACATGGACCATAAGAAAACATCTGCTTCAAACAATGGCTTACCTGTTCTCCATTCTTGATCTTCTGGGCAAAGATACCATATTCATAACGGATGCCATAGCCATAGGCAGCCATACCTAGAGTGGCCATAGAATCAAGGAAGCATGCAGCCAACCGACCAAGACCTCCATTACCTAAGCCTGCATCTTCTTCCAGAGACTCAAGCTCTTCAATATCCAGACCAAGTTGATAGAGGGCTTCATCACATGCAGACTGGATGCCCAGGTTGATCATGGTGTTTGTCAATGACCTCCCCATGTAGTATTCAAGGGAGAGGTAGTACACTCGCTGAAAATTAATGGAATTACAAATCATTAGATACAGATGAACAGAAAATCCTGATAACAAGGAAAAATATGTATATTTATAAACCTATTGATGACTGCATAAATGCATTACATAAAAATTTTTTAACAAAAAGTAACTGAATAATACGTATCATAATCTTGTAAATAAAATTAGTCAAACCCCCATTTAACACACACAAACAAGGGAATGCACTTAATACTTATTAATTAATATTGGTGCTGCATTCCTTGTCAAGGGGCATCTCCGTATTCTACACAAATACATCGAGTTCACAGCAAGAATTCTTCTTTCAGTTTTAAGTTTCACAATTAGAAATGTGTACCATATTCAGTGCAGTTCTCTTTAGTCATTACAACTGTCGCATACTGACTGTTACTGCATCATAATCAGTGTTCCTCAAAAACGCTTACTGTTTACTGTAAATAAGACATCCTTAGAAAATGCCGCAAGCTTTCTATAAATGCCTCTTTTCTCATAATTATTTTGAGTTTTCTTATATTGAAATACTTACGATGAGTTTTCTGCATTACTTGTAATCATACAGTGTTTATTTAAATGCTCCTTTTATACTTCAAGGAACACTCAAAATAAGTTCTCTACTCTACTTACATGTTCAAAAATCATGTGTTCCATTTCTAAGTGCCCCCTGGTCACTAAAAGTGTTCTTATCATTCATCCTTTATATTTACTGTATGTGCCCCATGTTATACACTCCTTTCACTAAAAGGCAGTGACATCCACTCAAGGTGTTTCAGGTCAGCCTTAAGTAACTCCATATCCTGCCTTTCTGAAAGTACTCAAAGTAATCAATCTGTTAGATGTAAGAGCTCTATGTCCCTAATGTAAATCTAACTACTTGTAGTTAAGACAAAAGAGAAAAACAGCTTCCAGTGATTATGTTCTGTTTCTACAACCTTATCTTTAATACTGTGTCCTTCATGTTTTAGATTTCATCTTCGCATCAATTGGTTTCTTCCTTGTCTCATCAGAAAGCCATTTTTGAAATATGATAATGAGACTTGGTGACCTCAACCTTTGACCCAATTTCAGAATTGTTCTCATTCCTTAACTGAAGAAAGAACCGTCAGTGAAGTTTAGTAATGATAAGTGATGGACAAATTCATTCATAACAGATTCCATTTTCCTTGTCATCCATCATGACGACTTCTGATCTTTTGACCTACAAATCAACAGCATTTTTCTTTGACCAGATGGTGTTATATAAATCAGATGACTGTTGATTCAACAAACCAAGTTTCAGTTCGACATACTGCAATGTATTCTTAACAGAACAATGACATACACATACACTAAGTGTGAGGGAATGTATTCAACCCGTTTCCATCTACGAAAGGTCTGTTAGCTGTTATATATATATATATATATATATATTTTTTTTTTTCATACATATTCGCCTCTTCCCGCGTTAGCGAGGTAGCGTTAAGAACAGAGAACTGAGCCTCAGAGG
>JAYMFT010104084.1:0-13686 GCA_038088735.1 Panulirus argus
ACACACACACACACACACACACATACACACACACACACACATACACACAAACACACACATCCACACACACACACACACACACACACAAATACACACACACACACACACACACACACACACAAATACACACACAAATACACACACATACACACACATACACATACACACACACTCACACACACACACACACACACACACACACTGCCGTTATGAAGACTGAAGTAAAATATCAAATTTGCAAATTTAGCACATATATCATACATTCACTCCCATGTATTATGAATTCCTTTATAATAATATCTCTAGACTATGTGCGGCCACAGAAATCAATAATCAAAATTTCCCATTTTTTCAGCTAACACAAGACGAAAGAAAAAAACTAGAGGGGGGGAGTTCTTTAAGAGAAACAGAGCTTTATGACAAAAATTACTTTTAAATTCTTGTGTGTATGTTGTGTAAAATGTGAATTGCTTCATCTGAAATAAACCAAAGATGGACATAGTAATAAATGCATTAGAGGTTATAGTTTACTCTAAAGACGACTGTTACTAGTATATGTGTGTAGAGAGTACCAGTCTATAGACAAGCCCATATTTAACCTATAAGTGCTTAAGTGAATAGTTTACGCAGTGATTTTTTTGTTTATGATAAAAGTCTTATCAAACTTGCTAAAATTACGTCAGACGCTTTATCACCCTTAACGATGGCAAAAACGGATTTGATTTCCTATATTCCTTAGGAGAGTCGGTCTCGTTAGAATTATTTGGAAAACCTAAGGAAGACGTTTCTAATCATTTCGATTGGTAGTTCTAGTGGCTTTTTCTATATCGTCTGCACTGTTACGACTGTCTCCCGTGGCACAGTCTAAACCTGTCCCTTTCGAAGTTTCTCCAAACAACTTTTTTTTAAAGGTAATTACGATGACTAGTTCAGACGTTAAGGATAAACACAAGTCAAATACCAGAAGAGGACTACGCAGGTTCGTATAGGTAGTTATTATAAAGTAGCAGTTATATACAAACTATTAAAACCTCTGTTCCAAGCAGAACCTTAATTTGTTCTGCAACACCAAAATCTCCTTTTTTAAAAAGGGCTCTTGTACAATGCACGCCTGAGCAATAGATGGTGGACTGCTTTTGGGGGGCGCAAAGGTGCTCGAGCGCACTCTATGAGTGTTCCTCTGTCTCAGTTGCAGATAATGACACAATCTGTCAAAACGTGGCCATAAAACACACATAATTTATATCGTATAAATTATCATATTCAAGCAATTTGCCCAAAAATTCCTGTGTAAAAAATAAGAGTATAACACAAAATTTTGCCTTAAGATATTAAAGCATTTAAAGTTACATAAAGCAAGGGAAGGTAATATCTATGTAACTGTTGTCTTTGAAAGTTATATTTGTTAGTTTTAATAATTATATGTAATAAACTTCAATTATTAGGTTATATTAAAATTTTAGGATATTACTAATAATTACACTTTTTGCTTTTTTTTTAAATGTAAATTTAGCACAACCTTTTTCAGTTTATTCCGTTCATTCACCATCCTTTAAAAAGTAAACGTTTACACTTTTCTATCAATTTTCTTGTTTAATTTCCTATTGTGTCTTGTGGTTTTTGCATTTCTACATCTTAACGAAGAACTATGCACTATATGCTTCATTGGTCTGGTTTTAAAACCTAAGAGGTTTTGATCGGATCACCCTTCACTCTTCTCTCCTTTATGGCGGGCAAACTTAACCGGGCTTCTAGCCTTTCCCTGTAACCCAAGTCTTTTTTATGTTATCTTTGTTGCCTTCCTCTGAACCTTCTCTACCAGCTCTGTGTGCTTATTTAGATGCGGCGACTCAAACTTGAGAAGCATATTCTCGTTTTGGCTTTAAGTTGCATATGAATGGCTTGCTAAATATTTCCTTGTCTATACAATTGAAAAGTATTCTGTTTCCCCAGCAGATAGTTTGGTTCCTTCTACTATTCCCCTCATGTGGGGACTCTGGCTATATAGATTAGGGACGATGTCAACTCCAAAGTCCTTCTCACACACAGAATCCTGAAGTTTATTTCCTCATAACAACATAACATATGAAGTGAGGACACTGCAAGAGGCATCCTATTGGCCCATGCTAGGCAGGTCCTGAGTCTGTCCACCCTACAACCAACCGACTGATCCCATAAACGCATCCAACCTTCGTTTAAAGCTGCCTAAAAACCTAGCTTCCACCACTGCACCTGGCTACTTCTTCCATGAATATAATACCCTATTCCCGAACCAATATTTACCCACATCCGATCTAAATCTATTCATTTTCTAATTTAAATCCATTATTTATTGTCCAATCTGGTGGCACCATCCTAAGAACTTCAATCATGTTACCTTTATTAAAGCCCTTCACCCATTTAAGACTTCAATCATATCCCCTCTAGCCCTCCTCTTCTTCTTAAGTGAGTTTGAATTCAGGCTTTTTAATCTTTTTCATTAATGAGGTTTCTAATTCCAGGATCATTTATGTCCTTCGCCTTTGTACTCTCTATAAACAATCTATATCAGCTGCATAGTATGGAGCCCAAAACTGTATAGCATAATCCAAATGTGGTCTCACCAATACAAGATAAAGTTGCAATA
Organism: Panulirus argus; assembly: GCA_038088735.1. Lineage (NCBI taxonomy): Eukaryota > Metazoa > Arthropoda > Malacostraca > Decapoda > Palinuridae > Panulirus > Panulirus argus. Next base: position 2,627 of record JAYMFT010104084.1, read on the forward strand.
ATAATATGCTAGCAGTCCTATTAATGAACCCTCACATCCGATTAGCCTTGTTACGCACTTTATTACATTGTTGCTACGGCTTAAGATCTTTGCTCACCAGTAGTTCTGAATCTCTTTCGCATTCTGTTTTTCTAATAGTGATATTGTCTAGTTTGTAATTAGTGTTCCTCTCTTTACCCACACTAAGTGTTCTGAATTTATGTATACTGAATTCCATTTTCCACTTACCCGCCCATTCTGATAATCTATTTAAGTCCCTCTGCAATTTCACTGAATCTTCATCTGAGTATATTACGGCACCTATTTTTGTATCACCAGCATACTTACTTAAGGCGTTGGTAATTCCCTTATCCAAATCATTAACATATGTAACGAACAAGAGCGGTCTCAAGATTGACCTCTGAGGAACACCACTGGCTACATTGCCCCAGTCCGATGTAACTCCGTCGATGCATATCCTCTGTTTTCTGTCAGTGAGCCACGCCCTAATTCAATTAAATACATAACCCCCGATTCCGTGTGCCGCTATTTTTCTAAGCAGGCGCTCATGAGGTCCTCTGTCAAAAGCCTTACTTAAGCCTAAGTATACAGTATTATAACTCTCACCCTGATCAACAGTTTTAAATACTTTATTAAAGAAAGGAGAGGAGGTTACTGATACCTGATTTCCCTTCTGTAAATCAATGTTGTGAATCCCTAATGAGATCATGTTCTCCAAGCGTTCCCGTATTTTGTCCGCTATAATTGATTCAAGAAATTTTACCACAGTAGACAATTAGAGTCATTGGATCTATCCATTTTCTTAAAAACTGGTACAAAACTTTGCTGCCCTCCATTGATTAGAAACTACACCTGATTCCAGTGACTATTTAAACATATTCAAAAGCGGAACACTTACTTCCTACATACATTTTCTCAAGACCCTTGCATAAATACAATCTGGCCCAGGAATCTTGTTTATTCTTAATTGTTCTAGTTGTTTCAAAATATATAATCTATCTAACTTTACATCGCATAGCTTCCCGCATTCGTCCCCCCTGTAAATTTGCTGTGGAACCGGAATGTTTGTATTCTGCTCCTGCGTATATGCAGTGATTATCGAAAACTTCACACATTCCAATCTCACTATCAACTAATCTGCCAGAATGCGATTTGTTAGGTCCAAATTTCTCCCTAACCTGCGTTCTGTTCATTTTAAGAAATCTCTTGTCATTGTCTTTTGCTTCGTTAGCTATCAGAATTTCGTAATCTCTCTTAGTCTTCCTAATCTCTGATTTTACCAATCTCTTAATTTGCGTTAGCTGATCGGTAAACTGTCTCCCCAGTTTTACCTTGTTGTACAAGCCCTTTTCTTTCTGCCCTATAAGGTGCTTTTGTTTTCTATTATTTAGCCATTTTGGGTCGTTATTGTTAGTCCTATATTGCCTATATGGAATGTTCAGTTCTTGTTCCCTCTTCATTGTTACCTGGAACCTTTCTACGGAAACTTCCACGTTATTAGTGGTCTCCCCTGCCTCACCCACACTTGACCGGACACTACCGCTAAGCTGATCTGAGTCACTGATTGACCAGACCCCACACCACTTGTACTGGTTGGTCGGTCTAACCTGACCCTAGCTTCATTTTGTCTCACCCAATGAACACAAGCAAGGCATCTACGTAGCCCCGCAAAGCTGGCCTTACGAAAGTCGGGAACGAACATTTCATTCTCCTTCCTATTCACTTCCTTCATTATGCTGAATCTTATTTCCTTGCGGTCACTGTTATCTTACTGTCTTTCCACCTCAACTTCATCTATAAGGTTGTTTGCATTTGTCAGTAACGAATCTAAAATGTTGTCACCTCTGGTCCCCTCAGAAATGCGCTTTGTTAGAAAACAATCTTGGACTGTCTCCATGAATTTCTCTGACTCATCATCTCCTGTATTATCTTCCCAGTTAACAGTACTGAAGTCACCTAGAATACAGATATTTTGATCACATGCCTTCCTAATTTCGTCCCATAAAAATTTCTCCTTCAGACTATCTAATCTGGGATATCTGTATAATACTCCTAATAATGACAGTTCATTGTTTTCATCAATTTCAATCAAAATCGATTCTGTGTTTTTTGTTACTTTAATGTCACTCCTGTTCCAGTTTTCACTGCTATCTTTAATATAAAGTGCTATCCGACCTCCTCTCCTATCCTTCCTATCAATCGTATAAAAGTTTGTCTCCATTGATAGAAAACAGACCCCTGTCTTCAAAATTCATCCATGTTTCAGTTAAACTTACAATAACTATATAGATTCCGTGCTAACTATCGCCCTCAAATAATCCATCTTCTTTCTTAAACCCCTACAATTTGTATAGTATACATTAAGTCTTTTATAATTTCCTCGTGTGGATCATAAAATCATATAAGTGATGTAGTCTCATACAAGTAAGAAACGTGTATGTCATTCATATGTAGGTATGTAAAGATGATTTTAGCACAACTAATGTACAGTATAGTAGTAGCCAAGAACGGAAAGGAGAAGTATAGAACAGTACCACATGTTGGTTGAGGTAGGACGAACGTGGGAGGGGTCGTGTGGGAGACAAGGTGAGGGTTGGGCTGGTGATGGAAATGGGTAGAGATGGTTAGGGCAATGGGTAGACATGGATAGGGGAATAGGTAGATATGGTCTGGGTGATTGCTAGATGTGGTTCGGGTAATAAGTAGATATGGTTAGGGTAATGGATAGAGAGATGTTTAGGATTATGGGTAGAGATGGATATGGTAATGGGTAGAGATGGGCATGATAGTGGATAAAGGATGTTGGTTTAAGGGGTAGACATAGCTAGGGTAATGGTTAGAGACTGTTAAGGTCATGGTTGAAAATCATTAGGTTAATGGGCATATATGGTTAAAGTAATGGGTAGAGATCGCTGGGATCATGGTTAAAGGGAGTTAGAGTAAAGTGTAAAGATGGTTAAGGTAATGGGTAGCAATTGTTATGTAATAGGTAGAAATCAATAGGTGGAGATAGTTAAGGTAGTAGGTAGAGAACATAAGGGTCATGGTTAAAGATGGTTAGGATAATGGGTACAGATGATTAGAGCATTGGGTAGAGATGGCTAGGGTCATGTATACAGATATGGTAGGATACTCACACTTATACCGACTTATCATCAAGTACTTATATCCAACCCTAGATGTAGAAAAGTAAGAAACAGTATTGACAAAATGAAACAAAACTATCTTTCAGTGTGTAATGAAAAAATAATTTGCAGTGATTGCAAAAAGATTTTGAATATTGTTTTTCTTTTTGATATTAGCTGAGACGGCACGGGAAAGTGAATGCCCTAATAAAGGCCATTTCACATTCTCTCCTTTCCTTACCAGCAACGGCATCCGACACACTTCCTCCATTTCATCAACTACTTCATTTCCTTAAGAGATAAATACCCTCATATCTTGACGATTCAACGCTGCATTCCTTCACTTCCTTCAGACCTTTTCCATCCTCTCTCGCTCCATCTGCATCTCGTCTTGATACAACTTCCTCTGTAAAGTCAGACAAGGACAGGATATCTCAGTGGGGTAGAAGGAACCTGGTTGAGTTTAATACTTCCAGAACCCAATTCTCACCCATATTTACGATCCCTCGCACCTTTCCTTTCTCTTTTGATAGATCTGAAATTACAACGCATAATAGCATAACACAATGAACATACTTGGTGTCATTGTTAACATCTAACTTGGAGATTCACATTATGAAAATTGGAAATTTTTTATAGGAGTCGTAAATTGTTTTCCTCAGAGAAGTTGCTCCATCTCGACAAATGATTGATCCACCCACGCATGGAGTATTGATCTCACATCTGGGGTAGTTCTAGCTCTGCGTCCTTACTTGACACAACTGAGTCTAAACGGACCGACTTAACAGCTCTCCTGGGCTAACCTCACAACCTTATCTGCTTGCTTTGCGCCATAACATAGGCTCACTTTCCTTCTTTTTAGTTATCAATTTGGCTGTTGATCCCGACAACTGGATGCTAGCTAGCATGTCCCCGCCGCAGGAAAGGCCACTTAATACTCGGCAAGCTGCTGCGTCACATGATTACTGTGTGACCGTTGGCAACTCAATGGTGGGCCGTTTTGATAACTGTTTCTTTCCCTGCACCTCAAAGCTTTGGAACCCTTTACCCGCTCATGTCTATCCTAGAAACTATAACCTGATCGATTTTAATGGCAACTTCTCCTTTTCTGCGAATTAGGAGAATGTATTCTTATCTTTTCTTATTTCTCCCTCTCGTTAACCCTCCTTACATTTAAGTTCCGACCTGGACTTGATGTAGACCTTGTCCATGATTGGAGCTTCCAGCGAAAAAATGGAAAAAGGAAAGAAAATGACTCAGCACAGAAGACATTTTGCAACGAGATTTTTGTTGAAAAAGCTCTATACAGAATATTCACAATATTACAATTGATTTGAATTCTGGGCTTAGTAATTCATAAGGATATTAGTTTCTGTCCATATAAAACTGACAGTAAAAGTATCGACGAGGAATGTTCGATGACTCAGAGATTAGGATTGAAAACACTGACGGTTTAACGAGGAAAACGTTTCCTGAAATTATGTTTATAGTTGGATGACAATGAAATATTTCTTAGGCTAATGGTTAACGTAGTTTAACGTAGGAGACTTTTCTATGATGTTGGCAAAATGTGACAGCAAGTGAAGTGAGGGGAGTGGGTGAGGAATGGGATGTATTCAGGGAAGCAGTGATATGGCATGTGCAAGAGATGCATGTAGCATGAGAAAAGTTGTTAGACTAGACTGAAAGTTTTCTTTTAAGGCTAACGTTTGATGCAAGCTAACGAATGAGACGTTTGTCTGCTGGTTTATGAGGAAAATGTCTAGTGGCGAGCAGTTAGCGTAATCCAGGGAGTTGGATCTCTAATAGGAAGGTACGTAATGAAGAAACTAAGATTTTTGTGGTAGGATTTAATCATTAGTTACCCTTCGTTCTCAGTGCATAACACAGAAAAGTGCTTACTGTGTTCCCTTTAAATGTTGTGAACTTTAAGGATGTGGGAACAGAATGCAATGTCGTATTAGGTCCCTGTTGGGCTGTTGCCATTAACTGGCTGTTACTGACACGTTGAACATGGCTGTGTTATCAACCCTCACTACCCTGTTGTTGTTGCAACGGATACGTTGATGTGGCTGTAATATCATCTCCCATTACTCTGTTATGATTGTGAATTAACACGTTAAACACGACTGTAATATCTGCTCTCATTACCCTGTTACTCTTGCGACTGACACAGTTAACATGGCCTTGTTCTCGGCTCTCATTACCCTGCTTTTATTGAAAATTACACATTAAACACGGCGGTGTTATCAACTCTCACTGCCCTGTTATTGTTGTGACTAACATTAAATATGTTTGTGTTATCAACCTACATTGGTCAGTTATCATTGTGTTTATTTGACTATGTTGTCATCCCAGTCCAACGGTATGATTTCCCAACATGTGCAGATTTACGCTTTCCCTTCATCAAGATGAATACGCGAACGTAAAGAAGGAAAGATAAACCGGGAGGGAGTTACATATCTATTTTGATTAATTGCAAAAGAGAAGCTCAGGAAATATATGGATATACGAGGAGAGCTATAGCAGCAGCAGCAGCGCAAAACACACTGGCATCAAAGGTATATTGGCTTCCCTGATACACACACTCATCTAGGCCCGCCCGCAGCCTCCACACCCTTAACTGGCTGCCCAAGCTAACGTCGTCTCTGCCGATGTCACAGCCTTGACTGGATGTCCCTGCTGCCGTCACACCCTCGACTGGATACCCTTGGTGCCTCACAGTCCTGCTTAAGACAGGCAGCAATTATCGCTGCTCCAGCCTGCCACTCAGTCCTAACCACCTCTCTCCGCCGGGGGGGAGGGGGCGTCCACCTGGCAGTATTGATCCACTGAAGGTCTTGAGGCACAACAGTAAAATGATAATTCGTAAAAAACATATTAATCTGGATTAATGTTCTTTTTTTTCAACTATCTATACGTTTTTCTTTTACTGTATAGCTTGCCATACATAACATTTTTTCATAAGCCATTTGTATTCTTTATCCGCTTATGAACAAAAGAGGCTAGTGGTGAGTTCAAGATTACTGCGCTAACCAGGCAAGCAGATGTAGCTTATGCTACAGGCTTAGCAAGCATAGTCTCATGTATAATAAACTTCAGCTTAATTCTTCATTTATAGCACGTGGTAATAAGGTCTGCATATGTTGTCTTATGCATGTGTCTCATCTTTTAGCATCATTTATATGTGTCATACATACGTCTCATGTTTGTCTCACCTACAGGCAACAGGCGGCAGGAAACTATAGACTGGTGAGGCACTACCGCCCAGGTATCTGAAGGCATAGTGAGCCAGCACTGTAGTGGTTGTCAAGTCCCCTTCCCTAGATCAAGTTGCTGTATTATTCTCTCATTGCTTCACCTATATATGGATTGGTGACATTCCTTACACAAACTTACAATCTTTCTTTTTCACACAAATTACTTGACAACCTACAACTCACATGACACTTTATTCTTAAATCTAAGTTTTCCTCAACTCTGATGTTATTGATAATATAATTGGAAGAACATCCAATCACTGTTTCTCCGGCAGCGATTCGCAGCTTCACCACTGGTCGAGGAGGGTAAGACCCACCCCACTCTCCCTAACCATATCCTAAACCTGTAACTTATTTTGTCCGTGTCCGCAACAATCGCTGTCTCAAGTCCACCTTTACCTCCGTAGAACACCATCTGTCTAGTTATCCTGATGATTTCTGACAACCAAGGTTGCCTCTCCTCAATTCTATCAAATCTTTAACCATAATATCTTCCACTCAAAGAGAGTTAATCATACTTACTGTAGTACGTAAACATCTATTGCTCGCCTCGTGCATCTAAAGTCTCTCAACTTTAGAGCCATCTGGCACAAAATTTACTCACCCTCCAACTGTAGATAACTTCTCGACTATATGACTTCCTGCCAAGAAGTGGTGCTGTCTTTATATCCAGGAATTGAAATGCTTTATGCAGAGATCTTGATATGCACCATAAGGATTGGTTAGACTCTACTCGGTGATATACAAGGTGGTGTGAGAATATTTCCTTTTTCTCTCCCTAACAATCTGAATCAAAGATTAAACACCCAATACGAGTCTCCGATCGTCATGAACACTCTTGTAACAATTTCGACCTCTTGTTTTACATCTGAAGCTTCCCATTATACATATACTAATTTTGTACCCTTAGACCCTTCGACCACAGTCTTATTACCATCACTTCCATGCCAGCACGTCAACCCATTATCCTCCTCTCAATATGTCAACTGTGGCACTTTGAAAAAACTCATTAGTCATCTATCCACGGACGCTACAATGATTCACTCTGGGACCAAGTACTGCTTCGGGGATTCGCTGTTATGACGTCTCCATTTCCCCTGCGAACAGCTAAGCTGTTGAGTTCTACTCCGTCTTTTGACTTTCCCTCTTCATATAACCTTTCTTTCCTTAAGAGTCAGGACTGCGAACACTTGCGGAGCCCTGATTAATTTCTACTTTCTCTCTCTGTAGCGTTTTTCTTTCAACCATGATGGCCTTAACTGGGGCATATTATTTGCTCATGCCATGTCTGTCACTATATAAGAAGAATATTACTACAGTGACTCTTTGGTTCCAAATTTTGCCTAGCTGGCCAGGATGCCCCCAACACTGCCGACAGAGTAGCTGAAGTTATCTTAGGAATGCAAGACCCATCTGCCTGTAAATTTTCATCTCACCAGTCACATGATCTGATCGCTCTTGTTCTGATTTTTCTCGCTTTAGGGCCAGAGCATATCAATCCATGAAACTCTTTCCTTCCAATGAATCTCAATCTGCTTTCATTTCTGCTCGGAATGATTGCAAAGCTACTGTTCATAGAGAATGGCACAGCATCAACAAAAAAACGTTGATTTAACTTTTTTTTCCTTTGATAAATGTCTGGCTCTTTGCCAAAAGCGTGTCAGATTATTTTTGTAATTCAAACTTCCCTGTCGTCATCCATCCCAATCATTTTATAGCCAACCGTTCTGCAGATAAAGTGTTCTTTTCATTACGCTTTTCTCTCTCGTTCTGGATGATTTCGCATTTAGTCCTCCTTCCTAGCTTTCTCCCGCTGAACCAATGACCTCTGCTCATTTTTCTCGCCAAGTTTTCTATACTCTCTCAGATATGAATGGGAAAACTGTATGGTTCTGATGACACATCCTCAACTTCTAATGGAGTGTGCCTCTTAGTTAGCTTCCATCACTGCTCGACTATTTCGTCTGTCTACAAACTGATAACTTTATTGTTCTTGGAAGTATGCCATTTTTGCAGCCAGGCTGAGAAAGGAAACCTCTCTATCCTTTCTAACAATGCCCCCATTGTCTGCACTTCTACTATCTCCAGAGTATTTGAAATTTGCCTTAATTCTCACTTACTTAAGCTCTTAGAAACATACTACTTTTTTAGATCAACAGCTTGGCTTTTTTTGGCGCAAATTCTTCGGGTAATCTCTCTCGACTCACCTCTGGCTCCTTCCCTTTCATGGACGTCGGCGAATCTGTTGTTGTGGCTCTCGTCATCTCCCTTAGGTTTGAAAGAGCATACCACATGTCTTTGCTTTCAAAATTCCTCCCTTTGGCTTTTCCATATCTTTCTATTCTCAGACTCATAGTTTCGTCTATACTCGGTCCGTTGTGGTTGTCTTTGATGGAGCAGCTTTTCTTAGTATCCTCTCACCTTTGGTGTTACTCAGGTTTCTGTCTTATCGACAAGACTCATCCTTTTCCTCTCTTCATTAAGGGTCCTCTAAAGTGAATGCTGCACTCCTCAACTTAAACATCTCCGTCCTCAGTCCCATATTTGTTTTGTTCTTTTTCTTTCACCGAACATATTTCTTTTTGATTCGGACCTGTGCAGCATCTTGGAATGAGGAATTAGAAACCTGGTCAAAGTCAGTGGTGCAAAATCATAATTTCATTTACACCACTTCCTAAATCTCTTTCAGTTCCCAAGGATGAATTCCAGAATGTTAAGATTCGCCTTAGCAATACATAATCATGTTGGTCATAAGTATATCATCCACTCTGTCCTAGAGACTTCATATCAACAACCATAGAAAATATGCTTTCCAAAAGTTAGGGAGTGGGTGGGGGTGTATAGGTCATGTAATTTCTTTACTCATTAGTAACTATTTTGCATCCACAGGTTGCATATTTAGGGTGGCTCTTCTTGCAGCACTTGCTTAGCAATGGAATCCTTAATTTTCTGCGTTATCAATCATCACAACCTACAATTCTTTTGAACAGTTCTTTTCTTTCCACCATGATCTTACTTCTCTCTCATTCTTCCACACTTATCATATAGACTAGTGCTCTCGTGAGCTGTTTGCCAACATCCCTACCACTAAGAGAGGGATACCTCTGTACTCCGCGTCTTGTTTCTGATTCCCAAAGGTTCCCTGTGGACACCAACCACATGAAGATGGATCGTTATGACGCCACCTTCTTTCCAGAGACAGATTTACTGTGGAATTCTCTCTTTCTTTAGTATTTTACTTTTCTATAACGTTAGAGTTAGATCTAAATATATATGGGTTCTTTAATGATTTAGTATATTCTATTCACGTTTTCCTTTTCTTTTTATCACGGGCGGCGATGAATTGGGTTATATTATTACCTGTGACATTTACCTACCATAAAAAAATGCATTTATATATATTTTTATTCCATATAACTGATGCTTATTGAGGATGTCCTTATACCATATCGTTCCAATTCACTCTATTCCGTACAAGCCTTATAACCTTCTGCATGTTCAGGCCCCGATCGCTCAAAATCTTTTTCACCCGATCCTTCTACCACCAATTTGGTCTCTCGGTTCTCCTTGTTCCCTCCACTTCTGAAGCATATATCTTCTTAGCTCAACCTTTCCTCCCTCATTCTCTTCATAAGTCCAAACTATTTAATCACACCCTCTTCCAGCTCCCCAAACCACACTCTATTTATTTCCACGCATCTCTCTTACCTTTTCATTACGTACTCGATCAAACCACCTCACACCACAAATTGTCCTCAAACGTTTCATTTCCAACACATCCACCCTCTTACAAACAACCCTAGCTATAGCCCATGCCTCGCAGCCATATACTATTGTTGGAACTACTATTCCTTCAAACATACCCATTTTTGTCCTCCGAAATAATGCCCTCTCTTCCCACACATTCTTCATCGTTTCCAGAACCTTCTTCCCCTCCCCCACGCTACGACTCACTTCCGCTTCCATGGTTCCAATAGCTGCCAGGTCCACTCCCAGATATCTAAAACACTTCACTTTCTCCAGTTTTTCTACATTCAAACTTACATTCCAACTAACTTGTCCCTCAACCCTGGTGAACCTAATAACATTGCTTTTATTCACATTTACTCTCAGCGTTTTCCTTTCTCAAACTCTACAGATCCTCTGCAGTTCCTCACACGAATCTGTCACCAGCGTTAAATCACCAGCGAACAACAACTAACTCACTTCACAGTCCCTCTAGTCCCCCACAGAATGCATGCTCGGCCCTCTCTAAAACTTTTGCATTTACATAACAAACCACCAAATCCATAAACAAATCAAACAACGATAGGTAAATCATACACCCCTGCTGCAGAACATCTTTCACTGGGAACTACTCAATCTCCTCTTCTCCTACTCTTACAAATGCCTTACACCCATGATAAAAGCTTCTCACTGCTTCTAGCAGCTTATCTCCCACTCCACAGATTCTTAAGACTTTCCACAAGGCATCTCTGTCAGCCCCATCTAACGCTTTCTCTAAATCCATATTTGCCACACAGGAATCCACCTGTTTTTCTAAGTATTTTTGTCACATATTTTTGGAAGCGAGGACTTGATCCACACATCTTCAACCATGCGATCATGTGTGGAGGAGAAGAGGAGAAAATTTTTTTTCCTTCATTCATTTATGCCGTTTCCTGTGGAATGGATG
>JAYMFT010104095.1:0-12500 GCA_038088735.1 Panulirus argus
GACAGTAATTTACCCAGGGAAAGTCAGAAAAAAAGTTACGTAAGTTATTCCAGTCAGCTTTGTTCAGGTGCCAGTATTTACGCTTAGAAAGGGCTGCTGGAGGGGGTAGTGCCGTTAGAATAGATACATTTATGAGAGTATGATCACATAACCCAATTGAGGGCGAGATTGTGTATTTACAGCGAGATAGACTAAAAGTGAAAAACAAATCCATAATATTAGGAGAGTGGTCATAGCGGTCAGGTATATGGGTAGGGTGGGATATGATTTGCTCTTAATCATTGAGAATGGAGAACGTGAAGGCTTCGATCCCTCCACTGTCCGTACGGGAGGAATTCAACCATTCCCTACGGTGAACGTTGAAATTCCCGAGGTAGAGGATCTTAGCATGCGGGTGAGAGGATGTCACAGTCTCAGGACTGGAGTTTAGAAAGTCGAAGAACGATAAAAAGTTCGGAAAATTAGGGGAGAAGTAAGCGAAACAGAGGACAAGTGTGGTAGTCGGGAGACAGACTTTGAGCCACATAACATCAAAGATTGGGGATTCAAGGTCCTTGAGGCGTGCAGCAGGTATGAATATGTTGGAATAAGCACAAACATTACCTTTGAAACGGAAACGTGAGTGGAGATTATAGTTAGATATGAAAAAGGGACTTATGAGAACATTATTAGACAACTGTGTCTCAGGCGGAAGTAAGGTATTAGGAGAGGTAGTAGACAAATGGTGTTCAACTGAAAAGAGGTTACTAGAAAGACCAAGAATGTTGGTATAGTGAATAGAAAAAGAGGAAGGTCTAACAGAGAAGGGAAAGTCATGGGAGGGGCCGGTACTAGTACTGCTAGAGCCCTTCCTCTCATTGGCAGTAGAGTCAGGCTGAAACCCGGAGATTCTTAGCACCCCATGATGCCGGAGACTAGGGGCCACAGATTGGACGGACACTGTCATCATGAGCATATAAATGCTAGAGCGGACAGGAATTGGCAAGAGTACTTATGTGAAAAAGTAATAATAATAAGAAAGGTATGATTAGGTGTGTGGTGCTTGTAAGAAGATGGCAGGACTAGCCCAGTAGTCCCGTTTTGATAAGACAGGAAGTAAGATCAGCAATCCTGACATGGAGAGTGTAGGATGGTTCCGGGCACCACTTTAACGCTCCTTAGTCAGGATGGTAGTACCACCCTGGGCGGCTGTTGTCAACAACAAGTACATACCACCTACCATGTACATACTACCTCTTCGTCACACTAACACTTGTTGCACCACCATCAACAGTTGCTCCATCATACTACCATCAATACTAGTTGCTCTATCCCCAATCCAAGGTTTTCAGCACTGACTGTTCCACTTTCCATTGTACCATCAACACTTATGTGTCCAATCTGTTCTACCAACAGATGTCTCAACGCAGCTTGTTAGAAATCACTTATTCCAACGCTAGTTTTTCCATCAAAAAGCCCTTTACCAACTGTTTCACCACCAGCTGCTGCATCATTGCTCGGTCCGCCTCCTCTGTTTCCACAATCATTCTAACCTTCACGTGTTCCATCATCAAATGCTTTCTCAACATATCCAGCACATTTGTTCCATCATCACTTGCTCCAGGAACTAGTCTTCCATCACAACGCGTTCAACCTTCACTTGTTCCACTTATATTTGTTCAGTCAACATTTGGTCCAGCGACTCTTGTTCCACCAACACTGGGTCCACCAACACTATTTCCACCACCACTTCGTCCATCCACTATTCATACAACACTCGATTCATCTGTTGTTGTTCCAGCAACACGTGGCCGAACTACCATTGTTCCACAACCGCTTCTTCCACTATAACTTACCTCACTGGCAACATGTCAACCACAACTTCAAATACCTTTTGATCCACATTTACTCAATTCTCCTCCAATTATTCAGCAACTACTTTTTCCCCGACTGCCTACTCCACATCCGTTCAGTCACCATGTAGCATTACTTGAGTAAGTCGTCTTCCTTCTTTTGTTCCACATCAATCCACATGTATATCCACCCTAAGTTATACTATGTCGACTCACTCTTGATAATATTAGAACCAATGGAAAATAACGGCATACACAAACACACATATGCATTTCTTAGCCCCTTTGCCGGTCTATGGGCCTCCTAATCAATCAGCCTGTAACTACTTGCAGTCATAACAACACTCTTCACCCAGCACTTGAAATCTGGCTGTCACTCAACATGAACCAGGTTCGACTTATGGGCACTCGGTGGTTAGCAGTATAACCTACAAGTTCCTGTCTCTAGTAAGACATCTGTATCTAGATTTAGTAGCGCTCTTAAGAGCTTTAGTTTATATCAGTGGACGTATGGCTATTCTAAGTAGGGCAAGGTAGAGCGTAATCTGAAATACACTCCTGTCATCCAACAGTGCAGTAACAGTGCCGCTCTAAAGTAAGATAGAAATATGTCCGGAACACATGTGTCATAATTGGGTATACTGGTTTCTAAAACACACAGGTTTCTAAACAAGGTACAACGGTTTCTGTAACATACAGATTTCTTAATAGCGAACTTTGGCTTTTAAAGCACACGGGTGTCTTAACAAGAAACCGAGGTTTATATATTTTTTTTCTTGGGTACAAAGGTTTCTGGGACAGAGGTTTCTAAAGCACGTTTCTAGACAACTTAAAATGGCTTCTAAAATTCCTTTTCCTTGTTATATTACAATGATATCTAAAACATGAATATTTTTCTTAAAAACGTACTGCGGTTTCTAGAACACATGGATTTTTACCAAGGTTCAGTGTTTTCTAAAACACAGGTTTCTTAACAAGGTAAAGTAGCTACTAGAACACACGATTCTGAGCAGGAAATAGTGTTCTTTAGAATTCACAGTTTTTTCTACAACGACCGGAGGTTTTTAGAACATATAGGTTTCTATGAAAGGTTCGGTGGTTTCTGGAGCACACTGAATTCTTAACAAAGCATACTGGTTTGTAGAGGAAACCACGATATTGAAGGTACGATGTTTTCTAGAGTTTAGATCTAGATGCGAGTATTCTAGTAGCATAAGAAATCCTCCACTGGGAACCGGAGTAATCTAGATGAACCTTACCACTGTCTAGAGTAGTTTTATGAACACCTAGAATAACCTCACCAGCACGTAGAATGCCTCACCGACATTTAGAATAACCCCATCAGCACCTTAAACAACCTCATTAGTGTTTAAAGTAACCTCAGTAGCATCTTGATAACCCTTAGCAGGACTAAGAGTAACTGTCTCAATAACCAGAGTGACTTTACAACATCTAGGTGCTAGAGTAACGTGACCAACAGCAAGTTTAAACCTTATCATCATTCAGTCTAGGAAAACTTTTCCAGCATGTACCGTAATCTTACGAGCACCTTAAGTAATGTCAAAAAATATTTAGGGTAACCTTATCAGTGTCTAAAGTAACCGTAAGAAAACCTTGAGTACCCTCACTAGGAGCCTAAAGTAACCTCACCAGTACCTAGAATAACCTCACTATAACTTAGAGTATCCTTACCAATACCTAGAGTAATCTAACCAGTACCTAGGGTAACCACAGCACCTCCTAAAGTAACCTCACCACTGCCAAGAGAAACCCTACCAGTGCATAGCGTAACCTCACCACTACCCTAAGCAACCTCAACATTACTTTAAGTAACCTCACCACTCTCTTAGCCCCACTTTTCCACTACTTCAAGTAACTCAACCACTATGTGAAAGGAGAGCGACTCACATGTCAACATTAAAAGCTTGCCCAACCTATGGATAGAGTAGGGTAACCTTCCTCGAATCGTAAAGTAACATGAGTGACATCTAGAGTAACCCAGCACCACTAGGAGTCTGGTGAGGATTGACTTCACACACTATTTGTCAAAGCATCGACACGATTTGAATATTTACCTCAAACGTTTTGTGAGAATATGGGAAATCGTTTATCATTCCCAAACGTTCTGGGAGAAAATGGAAAACGTTTATTCCGCCAGCTAACTCGAACAACGTTGCCAGGAGCTGTTCCAATCACAGACTTTTAGTTTTGCCTGTGGCTGGCAAGTGCATTCCTTTTGTTAGGGTGGTGTGAGAAACAATCATGCAAGTGTGATGGTCCATGTTTCACTTTAGCCAATTAAGGCCGAGGATGTGTAGGAGAGATTTTAAAGGCTCTGTGCATCCGACCCACCCACTGAAACTGGGAAAGCAGGCAATGTTGAACAGATAAAGAGATAAATAGACGGGTCTTTTTGACGACGGAAATGTGTTATCTTTCAGTATTTAGCTTCCTGGTAACCTGACGTCTGATGTTAACCTCTGGTACCCAGGGTTAGGTAAAGCCTTCCCAGTATCAATAAAAAGGTACTCTACCTGCTACCTACAGTAAGGTAGCCTTCCTAGCACCAACAATAAGGTAACCTCCCTGCACCTATAGTAAGGTAGCCTACCCGTCGCTTACAGTAAGGTAGCCTCCTCAGCACGTGCATAATTTTCCTCTCGTTCCCTTAGCTCCATGATCGAGCCCTAACGCCAAGATATATACATAAAGACACACTGTACTTTACTGGTCCCGTTTTCTTCTCGAGGCCCCGTTGTTAAGCTGTTAAAAGCTTGAGCAGCACAGAACACCCCACCAACCGGGGACTCAAGCTCACCCGCGCCTCATACGTAAAGCTTACCGTCCATAATCCTCGGGGCTGAGCAGACTCCAGCACCTGTTGCTTGCTGCCTCTCGCCGTATCTTTACTTCTTTGACGCACAGACAAATTACCCGTATGAGCACCTCCGGATTAATTAGATTAAATCAGGACTCTTACATCATGGAGGTAATCCTCTATCCGTCTTTTGTCATTTCTCCTCTTCTTGTTTACCCGTTTTATTCTCCTTCCTCTTTCTAAACTGGTCAGAAAAGACGCGTTGAAAAAAAAGTATCATGAATATTGATAAGGAACTTCCTTACAGTTAAAAAGAAGGAAGTGTCTGAGATCCCCAGCGACAATACAGCGAACAGAAAAAAATCAGGAGGAAGCATTTTGAGCTCCAGGGCCGCTCCATTTGGCCAGAGTTTTGTAAGACTGAGGCGATTTTCTGACCAGGGACCGAGAAGAGTCTTTCCTCTGAGACTGACTCAAAGCTGCCACCTTCGGGAACGGAATCTACCTGTATGTCTAAAATATTGGCTTGGGTTCAGCAGATATGAAGAAGAAGAAGAAAAAGAAAGAATATAAGGATTCGTAAACTACGAAGTATAAATTAGAGGGATCTGAGGGGTTCTAATTAAAAGGGTTCTTGACCTTCAAAGTTTTGATTAAAGGGATTCTTAAAGTAGAAGATTTTGATGAAAGGAACTGAAGCTGAAGGACCAAGGATTTCTTTATAAGAACTGATTCACGAAATTCGCCGTTTCCCGAATGGGGAGGTAGCGCCAGGAACAGACGAAGGACGGCGTCGTTTGCTCATAATCCATGCTTTAAGTAGGTAGTAGACGGTTGGCAGCCACCAGGGAGGTAATACCAGTAGCATTCGGTACCGAAAGTAGTAGTGAAGCCTCTGCACTTCAGTGGCAATCAAGTTTCACTCCTTTGGCCAGAAATGTCTTTTCTTTAGGCCTAACCCACACGTGGCCTGCTGGCATTCAGCCCAAACACGTGCGGTCTCTCCAGTTCCCCACCTTACATTAGACAACACAATTTTCTGCGGTGAGCACTGCGCGCCAGCCTTACTTTAGGGCATAATTTTGTCGCAAGTACGTCAGCTGTCACGTATGATGCACCGAAATTAGAGCCCCTGTGGTGTATGGTTTATTTGCCAGGGCTCTGAAGATACGAGGTTCTTACTGAACGAATTCTAGGGAAGAAAGAGTTTTTATTTAACGGATGCTGTCGGGTATAAGGTATCTTATCAGTAGGGGATTAGAAGATATGAGAATTTCAATACTAGAAATTCTGGTTTGTGAGGCTTAGATTTAGAGGAATTTGTTCTTTTTTTTCTTTTGAGTGCAAGGTTTTCAAAGCAAGGATTCTTGAGGCACCCATGTTGTTATGCATAGAGGGATTCCCTGAACGCAAGGATGAACTGTAAATGAAAGATGATTTCATATCGGAAAGATTTTGGCTGAATGGCTGGAAGGGATTAGTCGAAGTGACGACTTAGAAAACGATTTTATACTCAAAACTCTTATTCGGCTGCAAAGTCTGGATTATCTCTCTTCCGAAGTTAATTAAATCGCAGGGAATCTTGAGGCTGCAAGGTTTTAAGAAAGGGGATTTTACCGCCTAAAAGGTTTCAATCTGAGGGATTCAGGGATTCGAGGGATGCAAAGTTTAGATTAATGGGATTCTTAGACTTTAAACTTTTCATCTCTCGGGATATTTTTGGATTATAAGTCTGATCATAAGAATTCCTTAAACTGCAATTTGTTATAACAACGGTTCTTTGGATCGCGAGGTTTAGTTGAGATGATTTTCGTTATTCTAATCTTTAGATAATATATATAATTTGGAATATATAGTTTCCATCTACTAGGGTAATCTTATAGTGTAGATTCATCATTTAAGGGGAATCTTAGTGTAGAGATATCTCACTGGGGGACTCATGTAGAGATATAACGGGAATCATGGAGTGTAAAGTTATCTTACGACGAGGATCTTACAATAGAAATATCTAATAACAGAAATCTTAGTGTAGAGGTATCTTGTAATGGCAATCGTACTGAAAACATATAACGGGAATCTTAGTGTGAGATATCCTATAACGGGAATCTCAGAGTGTAAAGATATCTTATTTCGGGATTCTTATAGTGTAGAGGTACCTTTTAAGGGAAATCTTAGAGTATAGAGATAGTACATAAGGGAACATCAGAGTGTAGAGTTATATTATAAGGGAACTTTAGAGTTTTAAGATACCTTACAGGCGGAATATTACATTGCACAGTGATCTTATAAGAGGAACTTTAGAGATATCTCGTGAGGAAAACCTTAATGTGTTGATTTGTTATCTTCAAATTTTTGCCACAGTTATTAGATGGGAAGTAAAGTCGAGGGTTCGATGAAGCAATTGTTTCCACCATGTATGTGCAGACAGAAGATGGATATCTCCCGCAGTTGCGTCCTGTTAGAAATACTCCGTTATGGGCTATGCTAAATGTACTCAGCTACGAGCTATGTCAGATACACCTCGCTACAAGCTATGCCTCCAGTTATTCCATTTCCCGTCAATCACATTCCCTGTCACCTACATTCCCCAGCGATCACCTTCCCGTCAACCACACTTCCCCTCATATTATGTCCGCTGAATAAACATGTCCTGTCCCTTAACCTATATTTCACATTGGCCGTGTGACCCATCGACCAAGGGATTGCAAAATGGATACAGATACTGGAGGGAGGGTGGAGATAACAGAAGGAGGCCACCATCACTACCACCATCTCCTTCAAGAAACTAAAAGTTTAAATAAAAATTTCGAAGTAAAAGTCGTATTACTTTTATCATGAAAGTATTTCTCACTGCTTGTCAGCAGTTAGGAAGAGCAAGTTGCGGTAAATCAATTGTGAGTGGACGCGGCGGAGCGTAGCTGAACGCAACTAGGGTACGGTTGAGCATATCTGAACGTAAGCAAGGGTGCGGCGGAGCGTATCTGAACGCAAGTGGAGACGCGGTGTAGCGTATTTGGACGTAAGTGGGAAGGCGGTGAAGCATATCTGAACGTTAGTTGGGGGCGTGGTGGAACATACCCCAGCGTAGGTGGGGGCGCGGTGGGACATATCTGAATGTACGTGGGGAAGTTGTGGGATAGATCTGAACGAAAGTGTAGGCGCGGTGGATGATATCTGAGCGTTATCAGGGAAGTCTCGGGGCACATTACAACTAAAGCGGAAAGCATATTTGAGCGGTGGCATAACTGATTCTGTATAAGATTCACCGGGGTCATCTCAAAGGGAAAAACAAAAAGGAAAATTCACAAGAAAATCAAGAAATCGAACTGTTCTCTATAGAATATTAAGAAAACGGGAGATATTGGAGCTGCTGCAGGTTCCATCATCCATACATCCCATCAGCTAGATTTCTCATTAACTAGAAGAACTATCCATCAAGTTTGCAAATAGCTCGAAAACTTATAAACTAAGATTCCCATTAAGCAGAAGGCCTATCCATCAAGTTTCCCATTAACCAGATGACCTGTCTACCAAGTTTCCCGTTAACAGTGTTTCACATCAGACAATTTTCCTGTATTTCCTGCCGGCAACATTTCCTTTGCCTTTCACATATCTTCCTTTACATCTTCCCTCTTGAACTCATCTCGAACCTGGTTCCCATTTGACAAGGCTCACCTGCGTCTTAAGTATTAGGTCCACGTGCTTCTGTATATCAGTTCTTAAATCTATGTGTCATAACACTGATGAGCCTGTATATCACGACTCACATGTGTCTATGTATTATTGGTAGAATGTGCCCCAGCCATGGCAATCGCTGACGGAGAAAATAGAAAGAGTAAGACAAAGAGAATGAAGAAATTAATCAGAGTTCCTCGTGTGCTTGTAGACCTGATCTTTAATGTGGAAAGGTTATGGATAAAAGTAAGGAAAGAAGACGGAAGAGAATTCTACAGCTTCGCTGGTCTAGGAAAGGAGGAGGTATCATAACGTTGGGTCAGAGCTCAGTATGGACGGTCTCTCCCTTCCCCTGTTCTACAGGTATCATTTTGGCCACTGCTCTCATGAACTGTCTTCTGCTCGTGTCCCTTCCAACAAGGCATGGACCTAAGACACGCATCTGGATAGTGCTTCCCATGGTCTTTGTGTGGAGATCGGCCACGCGAGGATTGACCGTTATGATACCTCCTTCATCTCAGGCACAACGAAGCTATGGAATCCTCTTCCTTCTTTCGTCTTACCCTTTAAGAGTTAGGTCTATAATCACCTGAGGAGCCAAGATCAGTTTTTCATTCCTGCTTCCTTACTTTTTTCTTTTTCCTTTTCACCTAAGATGGCTTCGATTGCGGCATGTTCGGCCCATGCCATGCCGGTCTCTCAAAAAGAAAGATTGTTGCTTCTCGTCTGCCACTGTGGTATGGACCATTTCTTGTAAGGCTAAGCCTAAGGGAACGATTTCCACAAAAGCGCTTCCTAGTTTGGTGTTTGGTGCAACTGCTTTAGTCTGATGGGAAATGCTCTTTTCACAGTTATAACACTGAATCATAGTTACAAGCATTCACAGACAAAGAGACTAATCAACAGCAAGCACTTGATGTTCCATCACAATTACCATTCACAACCCTTGTCTGACAGCTCTACCTGTTAAATATTTGATCATTTCCAACAGTTTTATGGAAATCAAGCAATAATCATGATAACATTTTTTGTAGCATCCGGAATTATTACATGACTGACAACACATGAATATTTTCAAAACAGGTTTGCGTATTATGTAATCATCATATTCCTAGGTAAATATTTCCCTTAATTTACAAGGTATAAAATGTATACTACATCCAAGGCCAGTGTGCAGTGCTGTAGGGAAGATGCAGGTATTAGAGCTGCCGACCAGCTTTTGAAGTGTAAAAGAGAGTAGGTAACAAGCAAGCATAGGGAGAAAGGAACCGAAAAACCTTGAAAACAATATGATCCACAAGGCGACATAAAAACCTGAGTTTTCCATACTATTCATCAAGGGTAAATCATCGGTTAAAGAGCAACAGCCATTTAGAGGGAAGAGTTATTGAGGATGATGCGAGGAGATGAATAACAAGTTCAGGAATGTTTTGATGGCGTTAGAAAGCACTGACTCAGCTAAAACAGACATAATCAGTACAGTAAACTGCCTTGACCCATATACGGCTAATGGCCACTTAGAATGTTGACCCGTACGTCACCAGAACAAGGAGTAGTGACAAGGGGTTGGAAAAGGAGAAATATTTGCGTTTGTCTTCACGAAAGATCTTGAAACTGCACTGATAACCATAAAGCCAGCGGATGACTTCTTGCTGAGGGCAAACAACCAACGGGAGAGGCAACGTGGATTTCGGGAAAGAAGGTTTAGGTGAAACAAATCTCTTCTTGTTTAGTCACCGACCCGTCCCAGGACCACCATACCCATCTGTTGAGTCACGCACCCATCCGTCCTAGGACCACCATACCTGCTCGTCTACTCGTTCCGTAGTTCCAGAGTCACCATTCTTACCCTTCTATCACTGGCATCCGTCATGTGGACGCAGTATCTACCTACCGACTCATCTACCAGTTCACATCTACTTTGTGTCCACGTTCTACCCCAAGAATCCTACACCCACCTTCAGGTTTCCCGGAGTTGCAATAAGGCGTCTTCCGTAAACGAACGAATCCCTCATGCATTACGCGTTTGTCGACAAGCGCCTGACACCACCTTCCTCCGACGTAATCGAGATTAGGAGTTGTCCGACTGATTTTAAATCTTGTTTATGTTCGCTGTGTCACGTATCTAAGGTGTGGGTAGCGTTCGCCAGGGGCTAATTTTAGCAGCATCCTAGATCGAAGTGACGTCAGAGCTGCAGTTCGTCGACACCGAACACGGATCTATAAATTTCAGTCACTAACTGGCTGGTACAGAAATGACGTCAGACATGACGAGACAGCTCGTGATTGGTTCACCCCATAATGACGTTATAGAAAAACGAGACAAGTTTGACAAATGTTATGATTAGCACAATACTGCTGTTGCAGTTATAAAAAGTATTTTGTTGAAAAAAAAGTTTACGCAAAGAAAATATAAAACCGTAGGATACAAAACACGAAAAAGAAAGATAAACAAATGCTAAAAGACAAAAAAAATCATTATGCATTAAAGATAATCAAAATATACAGGGGAAAAAGCTACCTCAAAACAGTATATATATATATATATATATATATATATAAATATATATATATATATATATATATATATCATAAATTACAGTGGATCATGAGAAAATGTAAGACTAGGAGAGACTATAAGACCAAGAGAAGCTGTACGACTATGAGGAACTATATCCGTATTAGAAAATATAAGACAATGAGGAACTGTAACGCTATAATGAGCTATGAGACTGAGAAAATATATTTTATGAAAATATAAGATTATGATACAAGATTACAAGAAACTATAAGACTATATGACAAGCTATAAGATTATGAGAAACTATAAGACTATGTTAAACTATGATAAACTATGAGAGAAAGCAATTAGTTTTAGCCAAACAACAGAAACCAGTCCAAGTAAAACGAACTGTGCGAGTAACACAAAACATTCGGAAAAAGGAATTGATTAATCACTTTACGTGTGTTGAATAATATGAAGTAATATTAACAATAGCGATCATGACGTTCAAAGAATGTAAATTAATATAACGAATAAGAATATTATCATAGCGTATTCATGTATCATAAAGTGTAAGAAGGATATTGTAATACTATACGCAAATTACACAAAGGTATAACACGAAGGTATAAAGGTATATAGACTGAATGAACTCAGGTGCTTGCGGACAATCAACAGTCAAGTGAAGTGTAATATTCATAGGAATATCAGCACATGAAGTATTGAGTATATATAATATTCAGAGAATTTTAAACCCATGGTATAAAGGAAGGAATACATATAATATTCAGAGGACTTTAAGTAGACATTGAGAGAAAAATAGGCATTAGATAAAAAGAGAAACTGAACTGCAGACAAATAAAATGAAATATAGAAGGAACAGCGCGTTAGTAACGAAAAGAATTCCCAAACGATCACAAAGAAATTTCTTGTAATCATTCGCCATGGCGCCATTCACGTAGGAATTAACGGGAATATAACTGGAAACCTCAAAGACGGAAAGAACAGAGAGGAATAAAGGTGAATAAAAAGCCTAAACGTAAGAAAATCAGAGGAATAACAGCAGACGATGTGGAGGGAAAAATAACAGCGTGAGAGATGAACAAAAGCAGGACAATTAACAAGAGATCATAACAGACTCACTGGCAATTCACACGAGAGAGTTCTATATACAAAGAAAGAGAAAAATAATGAACCGTACTTACATTAAAGCTAGTATAGGAAAATCCCACAAATAAGAAACCCAGAAACATGTTAATCTAAACAAATAAAAGAAGACATTTATCCTCAAAGAAAAAATACACACGCAAAGAATTCATATAAATATATACGTTGTATATATATATATATATATATATATATATATATATATATATATATATATATATATATATATATATAGATGTATATATATATTTTCTCTCTCTCTCTCTCTCTCTCTCTTCATACATATTCGCCATTTCCCATGTCAGCGAGGTAGTGTTAAGAACAGAGGACTGTGCCGTAGAGGAAAGTATCCTCACTTGGCCCCCTTCTCTGGTCCTTTTGGAAAAGTGAAAACAGGAGGGGAGGATTTCCAGCCCCCCCCCCCCTCTTTAGTCGCCTTTTATGACACGCAGGAATACGTGGGAAGTATTCTTTCTCCCCTATCCCCAGGTATATATATATATAT
>JAYMFT010104106.1:0-12500 GCA_038088735.1 Panulirus argus
TGTATATATATATATATATATATATATATATATATATATATATATATATATATATATATATACTTGTTCACTTGTCTCTGTCTCAAGTGTAAAACGATCACAGATATGATTTTTATCAAAAAAAAAAAAAAAAAAACAGACCACAAAGACAGCTTAAGTAGCTCAGGCAGCCCTCTACGTAATGCGTATCCCTCAAAATCTGGTTGGTAGATCTCTCCCCTTCTGTATGTCAGTATCCCAGGCAAAGCTGGTGTTTGCGGGATTTCTCGAAGACTAATGATTCATCCAGGTGAAACATCAGAAGACGTACAGCATTTGCAATACTTCTGTACGGGGTGTGTAAGAAATGGCTGAGGCAAAACTTTGCTATTGCAGTTTCTCCATTCGATGCCAGTTATGAAGTGGACGGCATTATGTACATTCTGGAATGACATGAATATCTAACTTAAGAACATCGCTGGAGGTAAGTCACATACCCTGCCCATGTGCATCATGATGGTTGCGTGTCAAACATACGTGCACCAGTGTCTCTATGATACGTGAAATAATTCCAGTTAATTTCTCTATTTACAGGTAAGGAATGCAATGGTGTTAAGTCAACTAGTTCGTCCCTGGACTCTCTTTTGCTGCTGGTAAGTACAAATGTTTAAACCAGAATTTAAGCATATAAGTAGATATCTTGTCGTCCCCCTTATGCCAGTTACATTAAAGAAAAAGGGGGCATAGGACGTCATAGGAGAGCATGTCATATGACACTGACAGTGTTACTTCCTCTAAACCACTTCACTTGTTCTTGACTGCTTTTCTCATCTCGTCTCGTCGCCGTCTTTCAAGTGCATTAGTGATTAAGACTGTGTTGGTCTTGTCTTTTGGCGGAACGGAATCGCTACTCGTATTTCACCCGAGTCGTTAGCGCCGCCTTCTCCTCTGCCTTGCAGTTTTACTGAGGAGAAATCATTAATTACTGCACCCAGGCGCAAAAACGCGGCCTGGTTAAAACGCAGAGTATCAGGTTTCGGTGGTAAAGGGAGATCTACAAATCCCTGAGATTGAGTAATGGTAGTGAACGTGAGGCGACTAGACGAGGGAATGTCATGTGGATTGGGAGATGAGGAAGAGGTGAGATAGATAAGTAAGAGAAGGCAAAGACAGTACCCGAGACGATGCTAGCGGGAAAAATACTTTGGGAAAGAGGGACTTGGATAACATACACTGGTGAAGAGAGGAGAGAGCGAGCCAAAAGCAATGTGTGAGCATCCATCTTCCCACATTAGCACCTTCATGTTCACACTCCCCTCATGACCCTCATCGATTACACACCCGCACCTTCATTCCGCTCCCTACTTCTGTTATACGCTCGTTGAACACCCCATTTGTGAGTCCTTATACCATACCTAATCATGGTCATATTCTCTCGTTCACTGTTCGTGAACCTCCTCACTGGAGCCAGTCGCCTCTCTGCTGACTGCCTTCACTGGTCAGCTTAGTCACAGCCTCTGTTCAGGTCCTCGCTAGTGCTCTTCAAGATATTTTTACATCATCCTTCCCTACCTCCATTCATCGGCCGCCTCCCAGTCCAATCCATCAGCCAGCCCTACCACTACTCAACCACCCTTTTACACTTGCGGTCATTGGCTACTTCACTACCCAGCTCATCGACCATCTCATTACCTTCCGTCTTCATCTTCGTTACTCTCATTTACTCTTCTGACTAATGCTACTGCTACTCCCTCACTGCTTTTATCTTTAACTTGCACCCTGACCAGTCCGCTAACGAACTCCATCTATGAACTTCTTCACTGCTATCACTTCTGCCCACGTTTTTACCCTTACCGACAGTGCCTCGCTTTCATTTCTAACCTCCTCTTGCCTCCACTCGGGAAGCAATCCATTCTCATCAGCCCATATAAAGATAACCCGAAATCTAGATAAGAAGTAATAGGCCATCGTGACAAAAGAATAATTATTTACCAAAACCCACACACTCAGTGCTCTTATATAGTATGGAAATCTATTGCTTTACTGTAATTGCCACAGCATTTAGTGATGAGAATGAGAAGGTCACTGGCACCATGGATGAGCAATCACCACAGGCCACTGAAAGCTTTGATGAGTTTATGCCAAAAATATCCCTTGTTCCCTTGCTTTAGTCTGAGAGGCAATTCAGGGGCGTCTTCAGATTTCTGAAGGAGACCTCTCCAGGGTGTGATAGTGTCTCGTGCCGCCTACTTCAGAAGGCAGCGCACGTCATGGCACCCTGCCCGAGCCCCCAACTCTGTAATAGCTCCACAAAAAGGGTGTATGTTTCTTGATAGGAAGATTGCCAAAGTGGTCGCTATATATAAGCGTAAAAGTCCCTCGCTGGTTATCGCCATCGACTTAGGTCAATGCTTCCTACTTCGTGCGATGTTCTTGAGAGAGAAAAATATGTTGCCAACTTAACGCAGTTATTTTCAAGGCAATTTCAACCTTAACGAACGCCTGTATTGCATCGATTTCAGGAAATGAAAATGATGAAACACAATTGCATTGGCTTTGCACAACTTTGACATCCTTCCTGAAGAGCAAAATGAAAGAAAAATTTTCCTTGTCATTATCCTTTGCTGTTTCGAAAGAATTTGACGCCATTAATTATGATGTTCTTACCCAAAAATTTTCATATCTTGTTATTCCCGGGACACCGCTGACGTTGTTTGACAACAACGCCGAAAGCCGGGAACGGTTCGCATCTCTCAGTAATGTTCGTTTAGATGGTTGGAGAAATCATTTGACTACCTCAAGAGAGCGTACGACTCCCCTTGTGTTTTGACAACTTTTTTGTGTCAGGTACTCGAGCCAAACCGTATTGAATTCTCTGTCGACAACCCAACCATCCGCGGTTGTGCTAGACTCTAGTCTTGATCACATCATCACAAATGTCATCACACGTGAACGCACTCCATAAATAGCTTTTCTGCTTTTTTTTCCTTTTCTTTTTATTTTCTCACATGAACATCTCAATTGATATTCCGCTGAAAGCCAGACCGTTTACACGACACTTAAGTTAGCTTTGCAGACCGGAGACTAGAACGGTGCCTTTAACACCACATTCGTTGGGTACAAATTAATCAGTCACGTAACTGCAGAGTAACAGTTTCTAAGTATCCAGCAGATGGCAAAAAGATCTGGGATATTTTGTTGGATTTTTAAACATTTAATGGCACACCAAGCGAGGCGTTCCCTGTATCATTTCGTTTGTCCGTTCACACCCGGCTTATTGCGCTGCACGCTGAGGTTTGCTGTAGATTCCCGGAGCTTACAGCATCTTGATGTTATGGCTAGCAGGCGAGGGATTACCCAATATGCTTGTGTTCCTTTGCTTGCTTACACTGGTCCCATATATAGACAGTGGAAACTCATTTCCCTAAATCAAGCACATATCTTCCTCTTTTTTGATGAAGGGAATTATCTACTTGCTGAACATCCTGAATCTACGGACGGGGACAGTGAGGCACAGTTATGAAATGAGTTATTCTGGAGCATTACCTGTCTCTAGTAGGAAGACCCTCAGTCAAGAGATCCACCGCATCCTAGACCCGCTCTCCACTCCCCCACATCTGGAACAATCTGCCCCAGTCACCTGAGGATGCCTACCGGGTCGATAGCTAACTTGAAATTCACAACCCCCTCATTGTTCCTTGGCTGTTTGTTGCCTTAATTAAAAAGCGTTAGTATCTTGCATCTGCCTGCAGATCAGTTACAGTGTTTTGATGTACGATTCACTTCCTCAACATAGATTACCATAAATATATGTTTGAATTAGTTAGATCGTCATATAACCATTACCTACAATTTATGAAAACATTCCTTAGATTGCACTTGACAGTAAGATCTGCATTTTGCTATTACCGTATAAAAAAGTGGTGTAAAAAAAAAAGCAAGGTCCTCTGAAGAGTCCACTGGCTGAAAGCAACAGTTCATTGTTATATTGTACTTACATTTCGCCAACTCAGTTTGTCTTGATGGCTAATGAAAAATTAGCATATCATTAATAAGTCCCCCGCGTGAATCCCCCCTCCCCCCCACTGCCCCTGCTCATTAGCTCCTTCATTAACCTCACTTTGTTAACCTTTCAGTACCTCCATTTACCACAAACCTTTGCAGCCCTCATCTTACCTGTCTGGTCTAAACAGTTGTGGTTAGTGCTTAAATTTGGGTTGAGGAGAAGAGCAGATAGTCAAGTTGTCGGGTTTCTGCAGCTTAATTAATGAGTTTATGAAGGAAGTCTGCCTTTGGCTTACTCTGCCTATATACCGACCCTGTCCCAAGTACTTGTCTCTCTCATTACTCTTTATCAAACAATTCATTGCACTGTTTACTCCATTACCATCTTCACCAATCAGGTGCTTAGTTGTTCACCCCTGCCCCCCTCCCCTCACAACAACAACAACAACAACACCAACCCCGTCCTTCTTCACTACACAGTTTCGAATACCCTTCCAGTGTCCATCCTATCGTCACCGTCCTCACAACTTTCCATCGTCAGTGAGGACATTCATTACCCCTACTCATCAACCTCACATTACCTCCATTCATCAGCCTTTTCACATCCCATTATCCCTGCTCATCAGTCCCTCATTACCTCTGTTCATCAGCCTTCTCACATCTCCCGCTCTTCCTCATCAGTAGCAACACTTATTAGCTGCCTCATTAACCTGACTCATTACCCGCTTCACCAGCACAATTCACAACCCTCTCATTGGCACTATTCTGCGCCGTTCTTAACCCCTCTCCATCACCCTATTCCGTTCCCGCCCGTCAGCCACTTAACCAACCCCTGCCAGTCAGCTTTGTTCCTACCTATCAGCCACTTCACTACCTCCGGCTCATTATCTTTCTCTGTCCTACCCAGCAACTACCTAACCAACCCCTGCTCATCAGCCATCACGACCCCTTTACTGTTCTAATTATTCGTGCTTATTGCTCTCCTTACCAAACCCACTCACTATCCCTCGTGGCAACTGCCCATCAGCGTTGTCTGTCATGATCCATGCGTCCGTCATGATTCATCAGATCTCTCTGTACCTTCATTCATCGACTCCCTCATCATCAACACCATCATCATATTCACCCATTTTCAGACTCGACTTTTTCAACCCTTTCCCTTTGCACTCATCCATCAACCGTCTCGTTACGAACTAACCAATCCCATTAAGACCCATACTCCTCAAGCCACTCCCCAAAAACCCACTCGTAAGCCCCTGGCAAAACCCACTCGTTAACAACTATGTAACCACCCAACCCATTCACCGTCAGAAAGACTCATAAGAGCCTCCATGCAAGAGCGGCCGCGCTGCTTTCATTCTCCAGCCTTAGTGAGCAGCTTGAGGGTGTAGTGAGCTTGCTGGATGGGCATGATCCACTGAGATGTGGCGTTTGTAATGAGACACCTGTAGGGGTCGTGCGCTTAATCTCGTGAGGGTTCTCAGGTATTCATCTGCGGTAAAGAATTCTGATTCTGTTAAGCCTGATTAAGGTATAATACTTTGAAGAGGTTTGCAGTATCACGGTCTTGGCAGTCAGTCCAAATGGAGTATAGATTAGCTGCAGTTACATTTCCACGTACATGAGTAAATATTAGAATTACCTTACAGTATTTTCACGTGGCTTTTGGTGGACTAGAATGCTCTCAGATTGTAGTTATTGATTATAAAAGGAGATTTATCCTATGGGTGACTGAACGGTTAGTGAAAAGTGTGAACATATGGTGGGGTGGCAGGTAAGTTAGACTGATGAAAAAAAGGACCGCTGGGGTCACGCCCTTGACGTCAGAATATATGTCCAGTGTAGAGGGATCAGCCGAGTAGGAGGGGGACGGCGTGGAGGCATCAGCTGGACAAGAGGCGGGGCAGTTTGGAGGTATTGGCCGGGTGGGTCTTTCGTCAGAGCCTGTGTGTCCACTGCTGTACGTAATTGCAATACTCGACTTTTTCTTTAGGATGAAATCTTTAAATCTCTGCTTTGAAAAGGCGTTCCTATCTGTCCGTCCTTTGTAGACATGGCGAGGAGATTGCCAGAAGTGCGATAACTAACCCCCATACACAGTTACCGATAATTGGTCCAAATCCTTGGCAGGATAGAATTTCAGAGATATCTGGCTGCTGAGATGGAAGATTTACGGGAATGATATATCGTCAATGAGCTAGATGATTGTGCCGACAATGTGGAAAGTATTATGACGGAAAATGGCAGGGGGAGTTCTTGTAACCGCTGAACAAACCTATCAGCAGTTCAGGGTGTGGTGGCCAAGGAGGAAGGGAGTGGCACCGGTGAAGAAGCGTGTGGTAGCCAGGGAGGGAAAGAATGCTCGTGGTAGTGAAGGAGGATGTGGTGGCCAGGGTGGGAGGGCATGGTGGTAGTGGTGAGGGAGGGTGCGGTGGCCCAAATCTGCTAGTATATATATTATAGTGAAAATAGACACGTGCTTGTGAAATGTCTTTTCCTAAATTATAAGCATTTTTACATAAATACATAATTGTGATTGTGTTCTAAATATTTCAAATTACAGGACTGGTATGTTTATCGCATGCTTGTTTGTGGAAGTCCTGGGTTTTTCTCATCCTCTGAGGCAAACACGAACATATATCTAGATGAGCATTTTATATAAGACCGGGATCGAATTGTATAAGGGAAGAGACTGCATAGGCCTCTCTATCCTTACCATCTCTCAGTGCCTCTCTCAGTATGTTAACTAATGCTGTTAGAGGATATCAGTCGAAGGAAAGATAACTCACCACCTTTTTCTCTGTGTCTATTCCACTATATATGCTGGTTTTTACTCTCACTGGCCTTGTGCTTTGATGAGGCTATATGTTAGCACGGGGTCTCTCTCAAGTGCCTCTCTTCGCTGTTGTTATTATCCAAGAGTGTAGTTTTTCTTCAAGTCTCTCTTCCCATCGCATATTCATTTCTAGATTGTGTGAGTGATGTGAAACGCTCAGACCATGTGGCTCGGTAAGCCTCTTGTTTGGACGTTGAGCCAACTTTCCTTTTTTTTCAGTCTGGGAAATTTTGTAAGCAGTTCCTTTCTTTCTGAGCATACAATCTTATGAAAACAGCAAAACTCATTATCAACACAATTAAGTTTTAAAAAAAGGACTGCGTTTGAGCGTTCTGCGTTGTTTTCCCCTTTAAAGTGGAAAAATGCTTTTCGTAACTGAACATTCTCTCATTTGAAGTCTATAAAGGGCAGAAAATACTTGAATGAATTACACACACACACACACACACACACACACACACACACACACACACACCCTGGGCATCACAACAACACACTAATGAGTCTCTCCCTAGACCACAAACATCACCACGAAGGCATAAACAAAGTAAACGCCATTAGAACACCTCCTGGCATCAAATTTGAACAAGAAAGTCTCTCTGTTTGCCATAAACAATTATACACTACACCGTTTACGGTGTAATGTATGATTTGTTTATATGTACTCCTGCCTGGTCATCTACACCTTTCCTAAACCAAAACGTACGTTGCAGTCTGAACAATCAACGGCTGCTTGGCAACCAAAAACATTCATTGTCTGCACAAGGAAGCCAAAATGCTTCCAATACAATCCAACTTCAGTATGTTCAGCACTCAGTCCTTTCCCTCAGTGCTAGATCCTCACCATCCAAACCAACCTTGCCTTCCTCGCCAAACTATGCTGACAGTACCTTTACAGACCAGAATGACCCGACAAGTATTTGACTTGTACTTTCCCACACTGACATGCACTCATCTGAAACTATGTACTTTCCCTAGACATGCACGAGTAATCTTATCTCGTCTATATCCTCAACACCAGCCATCTCTCCAACGATACTAACATAGTTTCTTCATATCTAAAGACCCCTCATAACCATAATGCAAGTTCTACAGTGAAGACATTGAACACTTACTCCTCATTTATCCTGTGTTCACCCAACAAAGACCACATGAAACTAAACAACACATCCTGACGTGTGGTCCTACCCCGGAGCGCTGTCAGAGCCTCGTAGGAAGAAGCCTTTGGGTAGCAAGGTAAAGGTATCCATCTGCGTATGAATGTTTATAGATATTCAGATATATACCAACACATTTTTACAATCTCTTTTACACATATATGGTCTTTGGTAAACACACAGAGCCCAGTACAGTATGGATTGCCAATAAACTGCACGGGTGAACACACAAGATTGGGCCTTGTTCCGCAATCTAAGTGAAATAATTGACGACAGGCTGCTAGTAATCGTAAATGAAGGAGCTCATTACAGTCCGAGTGCCGACAAGCAGATTAGACATTACGATAATAGAAATAGTAAACTATGATCACAACCAACGGTATTGCCGACGTACTGGTAAGTCAATATTTGTCCGAGAAAATGAAGCAGTGCGTACGGTACTAAGAAAGCACCATGGTTGACATGTGAAGACCTTGAGCACGAAGGTACCCTCCCATGAGCAGGACAGAACGGTACCCTGCAAGTCGACCTATGGCTATGGCAGCATTACCTTTGACCTCCTTACCCTAAAAGATTAGGTCAAAGGTCACGCCATCATAAACAAAGGTTCGTAACAACGTGTTCGAGTGGTTAATGGTGGTGATAGTGGTTAAGGGAAACATCATCATCGAAAGAATGCTGCATCTGAGGTATGAGTGCATAGCTGTGCAAGGGTCGTATAATTACTGTTTAACACCAGTCATTACCTTCAGGAAGGACAGACGGGGGAGAGACTGACTTCAAAAGAATATACATGAAAGATAATGATTTGCATTGATGATAGTCATAAATTTCTGAAGCTTTACATTTTACAAATGATGACTTAAAGGATGTGAGTGTTTGGCTTAATGCTGAATTGCAGTATAGTTTCTCGTAGCGAACTGCGATAACGTATTAATTATGTGTGAGCTCGGTGTTGCCGTAATGCTTTTTGATAGCCCTGTGTTGTTATTGCCCTCTGGGTAGGGAGTGAAGCGTAAGGTGAGCAATGAGCTCCCTGGTGCTGTGTGGTCTGGCCATCCGCCCTTGGTGCATCAGGGAGGTAGTAGGGCTTGAATGTGAGCCTTGGATGCTCTGTGTTCTGTCCGGTCACCCTTGATGCAACAGAGAGCCAAGGCCTCACAGGAGCCTCCCGTGCTCTTTATTCCGACCAGCCATGCTGCATTAGGGCGCCTCATCTGGGGACCCCGTGCTTTGTGTTCTGACAAGACCTGGTGCATCAGAAACCCCGGGCCTCACGAGAGCCCCACGTGCTCTGTGTTCCAACTAGCCGTGGTGAGTCGGAGGGCCAGGGCCTAAAGTGAGTTCCCCGTGCTCTGTGTTCTGGTCATCCAGCTGCGTCGCATCAGGCAGCCGGGACCTCCCGTCACACACCCCCCTCCCCCCCCTCCCCCATCCTCGTGCTCTGTGTTCTGGCCAGCCACCCGCGGTGCACCAGGAAACTAGTTAGCCTAGACCTATGAGTCTTGCTGATAATGCAGGCTATTAACTTAACACCAGATTTTCTCTTAACATGTTAAGTAATTGCATGCTCTGTAAAGCTTAAATCACAAGAGAAAATATTTTATAGCTTCGAAAATACACCGGCTATGCCCGCGACCGATAAATTACTGCATGAATATTCGATGCAAAAATATTAGAATACAGTATCATTCATAATCTGTTTTATGCATTTATTATAGAACAGTCAGCGTGAAGTTGAGGAAAAAGTGTTGGATGAGATCACTTTTTTTCTTTTCGATTTTCAAAGAGAAACTGTTCCGCTGGACCGGTGTGTGTCATACATAATTGAACAACACAATCGGTAACAGATGTGTGATGAATATATCATAATGATAGATTGAATGTGATATTTCTTTTGTCTCTGTCTCTGTCTCTGTCTTTCTCTCTCCCTTTATTTGATATTCTTGCTGGCTTTGTTTTCGAGTCAGTGTGACCACTTTATTCAATGCTGCTTCAATAGATGATTGATGAATATGTTTTGCACATAAGAGTGTTCATATCTTTAAAGTTATCTTTCGGTCACATTGCTTTCAGATTGCCACTCCTTCCCAAACACCCCCTTTTTTTTTTTTTTTTTTTTTTGGTGAAGCTCTTTTAGGCGCGGTGATACGACCTTTGGGTACGATGCGTGACCTTTCTTTGACCTGCTCCTGAAGGGGTCAGATCAGATATGAAAGGCTGCCAGACCAAAAGTGTCATACCGTCGTGCTCATGGGTCGTACCGTAGTGGTTAAGAGTCGTCCCGCCGTGCTCAAGAGTCGTGTCGATCGTGCTTGAGGGTCGTGCCGCCGTGCTCGAGGGTCACATCGGTCGTGGTTTAGGGTCGTAACCCCTTACTCAAGGGTCATACCATCGCACTCGAGTTGGAATCCTTTCTTTTTTTTTTTTTTTTTTTCCTCTACACAGGCACAGTGTTCCCCGAGGGACAGACATGTCAAGCTTCAGAAGCAAATTGTTCCAGATCAAAGAAGACCTTTTCATCAGCTGCCGAAAGAGTGCTTTTGTTCTCCTTTTACGAATGGATCTTGTTTCCCTGATGGTTTCTTAAGTACCGCACTGTGCTTCTGTTCTTGGTTAAGTTTTGTCTTACCATTTGTTAATACCTCTCTTGCTGTTGGTTAGTGATCTGACACCTACAGCGTTGCGACTGTCGGGCGGTGATACCCAAACCTGGTCTCCTAAAGACATCTCGTAAAGTCACACTTTGATTATCCTTTCTTGGCCACGAATGTCTTGCACTAAGACTTAGAAAATATACATTCGGCCTTCAGAGTTCCGAGCTTGGTGGTGAAAGTCTTGGGTCATGATCTTGCAAGTATCATTGTTTGTCTCGTTCATGGATTCGGGAAGTCTCGTTACCCAACTTTAAAAGCCTCAGTCTTGGTCCAGAATGTCTCAACCGGCCCAGGATTCGGCTACAGGAGCCTTTATTCCTCTACTGGCTTTAAATATCCTGAAGAGTGAGATTAATGATTCAATAGTCTATTTTGTGCAGCCCTTTTCCTCATACATCTTCAGATGCTCCATTATACCGCCAACAGTGGCGTTTTCTTTTATGAAAAGTTTAATAATCTAGGATGAATCCCTTGTAAGTTATTATAAGCTCATTATTTTCCCTTGCCACGAGAGTGAATGACATGGTGAAGTATTATGAACATTTTACTCCCAGAAAAAGTATATATATATTTTTTTTTAGTACTCAACCAGTCCAAACGTTTTTTAGTACTCAACCAGTCCAAACGTTTTTTAGTACTCAACCAGTCCAAACGTTTGGATGCGGCTGTAACTTTTCCGTTAATCCATTCTCCACTGTCTTGAGGTCAGTGACATGAAAAGCTTCCGGACTTGATTGCCGTCTCGGGAAGTCTTTCTTGAGAATTGCCATCATTATCCTCGTTCGTCTCAAATATTTCCGCATTGTTAGACTTTTGATCCCATTTCACTATTCCTGGGTGAGTGCTTATGCTATGATTAACTGATGTAAGTTCCATGATTTTCCTTCTGTTTAATCGCGGATCATTTTCAGCGTCTTGTTACTGCAGACTACGCCTAAAGGCGTGATATATATCATATGAATATACAGTAGACGTATGCAGTACATAAGGCACTTTGCCCGCAAATTCTCATTGATAGCTTCATTTCCCCGTTTGTATAAGACTTAATTAGCTCATTCAGAGTTTGGAATGCGTTCTCAGACTTCAATGACGGTCATCTATTCATTTTCACAGACCCTGATATTGCTGTTGCTTATTTTCCCTTGTATTTAAACTTTTAACACCGGTATGTTGGGAGTTCTGAAGTCAACAAGTTAGGGACAAGATCTTGTAAACCTACCGTTTTAACGATGATTTTCAGCTTGTATATCTTAAAGTGACATTATCTTGAATTCCATTGTCTTTGAAAATGGATTTGTTTTTTGGGGCTATCATTATAGGAATTTTCATTTTCTCATTGTATGTATGTATGTTCGTGTGTTCACCGCCGATGACCGCAAGAAGGAAAAAGAAATCAGCTACACATTTGTTGCGGCACAAACGTATCCACCTTCATCTTAGATGTGTACTACATCACGCTACTGCCTAAATTGGTTTCCGAAATTGGCTCTGAAAACGGAATATTGTTCACTTTGACTTACGTAATCAGAAGGCTGTAAGCAGCATCCATCCAGGGAAGCACAGCCATTCTGACTTCGGAATACTGAAGAGTGATACCCGGAACCATCTTCTACCACTCCGTGTCAGGAGGTTGGAGACACTAGCAGTCGGGGAAGTACTGCCATCCTGACTTAGGAGTGATGAAGCTGTGATCGAAACCAGCTTACACCCTCCATTTACGCAGGTTATAGACAACAGCAACCCCTGGAAATACTACTAAGAAAAGAGTGTTGAAGTGTCGGGATTACTGCTCTAACTTAGTGCAATTAAAGCTAAGCTACCTGGTTTCATATTTTCCTTGCAAATACCGTATCATCTCTTATTTGC
>JAYMFT010104117.1:0-13685 GCA_038088735.1 Panulirus argus
ATATATATATATTGAATTTACGTTCACGCTGACTAATCAGTGGTTAAAGGGAGGACAAGCCACCCATGGAAACCCAGAGATCATTTAATTAAGCGCTCATAATACCTGGGCGGCCCACTTGGGACCCCAGCTTACGGCTGATAGTACTGGATCGAATCCCGCCAGACTGGCTGGCTGGGTTGGAAGCGAGCGAACGTACGTGTGCGTGTGTGTGTGTGTGTGTGTGTGTGTGTCGGGGGGGGGGAGACCGAATCCCAGCCAGCACCATACCATCGGCTTTGTAGATGTTGTGTTCCCCTGTACCCAGGTATGGACAGAGTGGTGGTAGACAGAGAGTACTGTGTAGACAGGGGCCCAGCTGGAATTTGGACGGTTAGTCATATGACAAAGATGACACGAGTCTGGGAGGCAGAGTCCTCGAGTCAATACACTGTCCTCTGCCTTGACAGAGAGAAAAAATATATTTATATGTTAATCAATGTGAGCCACATTGCTAACGCATCTTTCTATCAAGACGGCAGTAGAGTGCAAAGAAACATATAGTGAGATTTCTGGAAGTATTCAAGCTTTTGCTGAAGGAAAATAAACTTTGATTATATATACATAAGATCGTGTACGAAAACGGAAAGATGAAGGAGACTATAAAAAAAAAAAAGGAAAAAAAAATGATGTCTCCGAAACGCATGAATTAGGAAAACATTAAAGTGAAATGAAAGTATAAAGTGAAATTCAGATGATAAAGTGATCGGGTGAAAGACGAACGGCATATCACTGTACGCCCTGGGGAAAGATAACGCTCTACGTCTCGTAAATGTTAGTCACTTGATTAGGGACAATGAGACGATTTGCGTAGGCACGGGACCAATTACGTTTTCCGACGATACGGGTAGGATGAAGGGTGGTCGTGACGAGGATTCTCACCAAAACATATCAATTATGGAAACAGCTAACGCTAAGTGGAATCGTTTTAGTTAATTAGCCAAGTACAGGGAACTGATGACATCTTATTTTGATCAGGGCTTAAGAAACATAAAAATCTTCCAGAAAATGCCAATAACTGGAGAGAGAGAGAGAGAGAGAGAGAGAGAGAGAGAGAGAGAGAGAGAGAGAGAGAGAGTTTCATTAGCACGAAAATCCTGAAGGATTCAGTATGAAATATATATCTTTGTCTATCTACCTATCTATCTCTCTATCTATCTGTCTACCTATCTATCTATCTATCTATCCATCTATCTACCTATCTATCTGTCTATATATCTACCTATCCAGCTACCTACCTATCTGTCTATCTATCCATATATCTACCTATCTATCTGTTTATTTATCTGCCTACCTACCCTTCTATCTATCCATCTATCTACCTATCTATCTATCTGTCTATCTATCTATCTATCCATCTATCTACCTATCATCTATCTGTCTATCTCTCTATCCATCTATCTATATCTATCTATATATGGTAGAACGAACTCCAGAACGGCACAGCCATGATAATCTAACTACCAAGAACGACCAGCCGGGAAAGGGCCTGGGCGAATAATGATTCTCGTGAGAGATAAACAAAAAAAAGAGGGAAAGGGAGAGATTGGGGCAGCAAGGGAGGAGATGGAAATGGAAACACGATACTGAAGGGAAATAACAGAAGGCGGAAATGTATTTGGTGTCATATCTTCAAGGACGTGTGTGTGTGTGTGTGTGTGTGTGTGTGTGTGTGTGAGTGTGTGTGTGTATTTATTCATACGTGTGTGCGTTTCTGTGTATGTAAGTTATATCAACGTTTTCTTAAGTAAGTGTGCCATTGTGTGTATGTTTATAAGCATATATATACATATATATATATATATATATATGTGAATATTAACTTGTGTTACTTAAAGGTTTATGCTTGTTTACATGACCGTGTTTATGTGACTTTGTACATGTGTGTTTATGTGTTTATGTTTTTTGTTTACGCATGTGTGACAGAAGCAGACACAGACATAGCGACAGAGCTATAGACTATGTTAATCTCTAATAATGATATTTAGTTATAATAAAGGAGGAAAAAAAGCGTTTCAAATGGAGGGGCTTTCAAGGACATGATAAATACTCAATGTTTTGGACGTCTTTTGTGATCTACTTAAGTTCCTTCCTCCCGAAAGAGCTTAGCAGAAATGCTGTCACAGACGAGTATATAAAAATCTAAGACTAAATACTAGAGAAAAATGAGTTTATAAAGAGAGTTTTGTTTGATCAAGCGACCTGACAGCGTGAAAGCAATAGGGAGGAGACGCCCAAACTGACGCGAAGTAGTTAAGATGATGCACAGCTCTGGAGATGAGGGTGTCGAGATGGATAGCAACTCTTCTATCCATCTCGAAAGATGAATAAGGTGGCGAGATGGATAGGGAGGCGTGGATAGGTGGACAGGCAGGTTGTCGTAGAGGGAAGCAGGTGAAAAGTTAATTTGGTGCACAGGTCGGAAGACGTCATAGTGAAGATCTTCACATGTCTTCAGATGGAGCGATTCGCTAAGGGAAGTCCCGTGATACGCCGTATGAAGCAGCGAAACCCGGTTCATTCATGATGATAACGGAGCTTCGAAACCTGGTCCAGTAATGCACCGTATCGGAGTCTGCAAACGTCGTTCAGTAATGTGTAAAGTCTTGATACCTGGTTCAGTAATATATGTATGGAGCCTCGAACACCGGTTTACTAATGTTCCAATCGATGTCTCGAACCCTGGTTCAGAAATGTTTCGTATGAAGCCGGTTACGATTGGAAGATGTATTCTAAACTTAATAGTATTGTTTGAATACCTGATGAAAAGATATTCATGCCAAATATTCATCTAAAACTCTCTCTGTCGTTTCCAAAAAGGCGTTTTCGGTCGATATAGAAAACCCTGAATATGAACCTGTTATTTATGAATCATCAGTTGGAAAGAAGAATTTGCTGGATCATTTAAAATAATTTTGACCTTTATTCAAAGTATGGACTTAAAAACCTTATAAGGACAGCATAAAAACTAGAGCCGCAAATTTAAAGAAAAATTGAATATGTCATATAGCTATATCATATATGTATATCATATATCTTTATGATAAAGCTATGTCATATAGCTACACAAAGTACTTATATGAGGCATTAGAATTCATGATTCTCATGTGACAGTCTGGAGACCTCACTGAGGAAAATGAGGCGAGAAGCCCAAATTGACAAAGCGCTGATCACCTCTGGCAGTCGGAAGAGAACACTTAACCGAACCTCCAGAGTGTTCTGGAGAACGAGGAAGAACCGCTTGGCTATCCATCTCTCCTCGGCCCCACTGTTATCAGCGCTGGCCCAAAGGCAACATCAGTGAAAACGAGTTGAGATGGAGCCATCAACTCAGCTCATGTCGGGAAGTATACATATGCAATGACGAGCGCGCGTGTTATGTCAATAGGCAGATGGACAAAAGCTCTTCCCCCCCCGAGGGAGATCTGCACGTATTGACGTGACAAGTAATGGCGGAGAGGACATGTCACGGGGAAGGGGGGGGGGGGATGACACACACACACACACACACACACACACACACACACACACTTGACAACTCCATGACTCAAGGGGCCGTGTCTGGGCCAATCTGTGTACCTCGCTAGGAAGGAACTCGGCTTTCAGGCGAGGAAAACTTCTCGCGATACATTTTTCTCTCCTTCCCTTTTGCAAGAAGTTACACACTGGTGAAAGGGAAGGAAGAACGGGGGACCAAAACTTCCCCCCCCACCCCCTCACGGGCAAACTTGTTCGGTGGAAAGTCTTGCCAGGTTGACGGAAGACGTCGCCCATGGACGGGGTTGGTTGTGTGACGGATGGACAGGAATTGACGGTTTCTTTTCTGTGGAGAGAGAGAGAGAGAGAGAGAGAGAGAGAGAGAGAGAGAGAGAGAGAGAGAGAGGTCTGACAAGCAGGCCACCATCAGCAGCAAACACCAGCAACTCAGGAGGAAAGCAAGGAGACCCGCTTCAGGAGGAGGGAGAGTTGGGCGCCTTTGCGCACCAGCGTCCTGTATGGGATATAGCAAAGGCAATCATGTTTCCCCAATTACATTGGCTGGATTACATTTGGTCATCTTTTTTTTTCCCATATCCTCGACAGTGCCTCAGGCTCGGGGCAAAATATGGACATTTGGCAAAATATGTACATCTGTATCCATCTATCTATCCATCTACCTATCTACCTATCTATCTATCTATCTATACACATCTTGGAGGCACGAGGCATCAAGTACGCGTGGAGCTCTGAGATCATTGGCTTATCATTTAGCGCTACGGGGCGGACTGACGGACGGGTTCCTGTCTGACAGGGTTTTAAGAGACGGTGTCGGTGGATGTCTGTTGGCTATGCAGACATTCTGTTGCGAGTGAGTCTACGTTTCTATAGCGTGATGTCTTGGCACATCTATCTGTCATTTTATTACATACAACGAGAACAAGTGACGTATTGCATATCACAGGCCAATTATGCAAACGATAATTCGTTTTAACATTTTTTTTTTCTCCCTTATATGTTTCTGGTCACGCAACCTGGAGCTCTCTACACAACTCTTGACTTTCTATACCCTTATAAAAAAAAGATAAAACCTCCCATTCAACTTGCGTTGATAGATCGTTTTGCTATACTTCTATGGCTATACCTTTTTTTTCGCTATTGTTAGATTTTGCTGTAGTTGCTTTTTTTTCCCCCCCACAATGTAAATTTTCTCGTATGTTCCTGAAACTGGAAGATGAGAACAGTGGTCGACCGTCCAAGTTACAGACTTGGTACAGCTTCAGTTATAGAGGTACGTACAGTATCTCCATAAAACTGTAGAATGCCCACGTTACAGAGGCACCTCTATAAACCTGTATAAAGCCCACGTTAGAGAGGCACCTTTTTCAAAGCTGTAGAATATTCGAGGCACAAACCTGCGTCTCTAAACTCTTCGCTACGCACTTCAGGCCGGACAGATTTACTGTACTGGGCATAAATCTGTCCCGGGCAAGCAATAAAACGGATGGCATTTCTGGCCATTTCGGAGAGCTTAATTTTAACTTACTTGCCAGGCAACAACGAGCAGGCAACGAGGAGTATTGGGTCAAGCGATGTTGATATTGATCGTCTAAGTACGTGTGAATCAGCAGCGGAAAGGATAATATTTGGGATGTCATTTCTAAACTCCCATGAGGAGTTATGCTAACCCAAGTTCGATTCTCGGGGCGGGGTAAACGGCGTGCAGTCTACCTAGCTGTTCATCCTCGTCTCTGGTGGGTAGATAAGTGGTTCTACCAACTTGGGATGGGGTGAAGCTCGTAATTCGACTCGAGTTACCCCACGAGCGTCCAAGTCCTGGGACATTGCTTTCAGTGACAGGTCAAACGAGCCTTCTATTCTTACTTATCAAATCGGAGATAGAAAATTAAGTGACATATGTGCACTGTGTACATATATACACGCGGAGGCGTGGCACTGTCGTGTAGTGAACAGTGAAGGTGTGGCACCGTCGTGTGGTAAGGCAGTGACTGCGTGGCACTGTCATTTAGTGAGCAGTGACGTCGTGGGAGTCTCTCGTGTGGTGGGGCCAGTGTGGTTGTGGTGAGGACGTCTCTCGGGCAGTGATCACAAGACACTGTCAACAGTTGACAGTGACTGTGTGGAAGACGCTGTCAACAGTTGACAGTGACTGTGTGGGGACTTTCACTGCAGCAGGAGGCCTCATAATGAGGCTGCCGTATTCAGTGACTTGTCTACAGAGCTCAGTCACTTTCCACAGACAAACCTCACTTCGACACAGTCCCTCGGCAGTCAGTCAACAGTCTTGTTTAAGCCAGTCTCTGTCTGTCGACAGTTGGTCTGTCCAGTAGTTGATCGACGCTGCGACCCCTTGGCTACGACGGTGCTACACCGTCGTGCCCAAGGGAGTCGTGGGTTCGAACGACAGTTCTGGAATGAGATTCAAAACAAACGCTTGCGAAGGAAAACGGGTAGATACTTGCCAGATACCTCCAGAGGCATATATAACGGGTAGATAGTTGCCAGATACCTCCAGAGGCATATATATATATTTTTCTGTTGTGTTGTGTCCTCTCGTCACCTCTCTCTCTTTTTTCCTTCCCTGACTGGATGGTTTCCAGGCCAGGAGGAGAGACCATCCATCACCTTGCCCTCTCTCTGACACGTTTTTCCACCCCAGGTCTGCGCGCCTCGTTCCATCTTTCTCTATCCGCTCGTGAGCAACGATCATGCTAAAACAACAATCAATCTATGCTTACAGCCCCTGGCAACTCTTCATTGTTTGCCATCGCCGGGGAAATTCCTGGGGTGCTGTTGTCAGGGTCTCCGGTGCTGTTGGCAGGGTCTGGGGTGCTGTTGACAGGGTCTAGGGCGCTGTTGTCATGGTCTGGGGTGCTGTTGGCAGGGTCTGGGGTGCTGTTGGCAGGGTCTAGGGTGCTGTTGACAGGGTCTGGGGCGCTGTTGTTATGGTCTGGGGTGCTGTTGGCAGGGTCTGGGGTGCTGTTGGCAGGGTCTGGGGTGCTGTTGGCAGGGTCTGGGGTGCTGTTGTCAGGGTCTGGGGTGCTGTTGGCAGGGTCTGGGGTACTGTTGGCAGAGTCTGGGGTGCTGTTGGCAGGTGCTCCCAGCACCACTGTAAACAAAGCTGCCATCAAGAGCTTACCAGTAAACAATTTATTCAGGAAACAATTTCTGTGGACTCGTACTGAATATAAGTTATTACCCCTGAAGTTTATTCCCTTGCAGAGCTGAAGAAGTAAATTGTTTCTTCGGTGCGAGGGATGTTTTCCACTTCCTCGAGAGTGTCTTCCAGCGTCGAAATAGTTTCTATCCTGCAGCTCTCTGTCTATTGTCTCGTTCTTTTATAGAAATTGTTCTATCGTCTGCAAGCCCGAAGCTCACTGGTGTGGGGAGGATTAATCGTCGGGTCTTGATTGTTTCACATTTTTGAAACTATATCTCATTCTCTCTCTCTCTCTCTCTCTCTCTCTCTCTCTCTCAATCTTTCTCTCTCTCTCTCTCCCTCTCTCTCTCTTTCTCACTGTCTTTGCTTTGTCTTTCTTCTCCATTCCTTCCCCTTTTGTCTTCCTTCCTTATCTTTCCCCTCTGCCCCAGGATTTCCTTGTAAAAAGGGGGGGCTCTCAAACAGCGCCCGGGAAGTTAGCCACGTCCTTCTTCTTATTCTTCTTCTTCATCTTCTCCCCTCACTGAGGAACCACCCCTACTCCCCTTTCCCCTTCTCTTCCACTCTCTCTCTCTCTCTCTCTCTCTCCCTCCCCATCAGCTCGCCTTGAAGCAGCACAGCGGGAGAGTAACAGACTAACGCCCTCACAGACTCGTGTCTGTGAAACCCGGGAGGCCCTACATAACCATCTCAACTTTTAACACAATTCTCATTTAGTTCAGCTTTACCTACTGGGAATCATGCATATCATTATATAATTCCCGATAGCTTTCTCTGGGGGTTATATAAGCCCCCTTTACGACCCTTCTAAGGGGAGGACCTGAGACACCTTACGACCCTTCTCAGGGAATTACGACACCTTACGACCCTTATAAGGTACCTAAAAAAACACTTTACGACCCTTCAAAAAGAGGCGAGGTTCTTTCCGCTCCCTGGAGGGTGTAAATGGCAGGGAGGGAACGGTGTGCTAACGTGGGTCTCCCTTCAAACTCCCCTGCAGAGCATTTGGCTTCCTTCCGCAGCAGTGGGGGAAGGAGAGTGCTCGCTGCCTGCCACTCACTCGTTCCGTCTAGGGGCGGTGGTCTCGTCGTGAGGTCGAGAGGGCGCCCCCTGACTCTCTGGGGCTAGAGCGAGGTGCTTTCCACCCCACCTCCGGCAGGCTCTTGCGAGACGCAGTTTAGAACTGGATCGTAGGACGCCCGGAAAAGCAGGTCTC
The DNA here is from genome assembly GCA_038088735.1 of Panulirus argus. Classification (NCBI taxonomy): domain Eukaryota; kingdom Metazoa; phylum Arthropoda; class Malacostraca; order Decapoda; family Palinuridae; genus Panulirus; species Panulirus argus. The sequence goes on from JAYMFT010104117.1 coordinate 7,914, forward strand.
TCTCCCGACGACGGAGTCTGAGCTCGCTTGGGGAGGCCTTTCCCTCCCCCTACTTCTTCAGCAGGAGTGACCTGAGGAAGGCTAGCTACTACCAGCCCCGGCCAGGCTGGCCTCGACCAGGCGTCGTCTCAGCCAGTAGCTGGGAGAGGCTCTGGTAGCGAGGATGAATCCACAGCGACTCGAACCCGCGTACTGAGGGAGTGGAACATATATGAACCTAATGAAAAGAAACAAGGTTGATTATGACACTTATTCAAGGGGAAATTAAGGTTGTTTCCAACCCTGGGGAAATAATAAGGTCTAGCAAGACCTTATTATTATCTTTTGAGAGGAATAAGGTTACTTAAGGTAAATGATAAGGCTGCTTAAAACCCTTTTCAAGGGATTATAAGACTAACAACGACCCTTGAGAATAAGGCTCACACGTCCCCACACGGTCCTTTTACAGGATCCAAGGCTCTTCTGACGACCCTTTCTTATCACCCTTCCGAGGAATGATAAGTTCCCCCCCCCCTGCATAACCCTTCTGAGTGTGGGTGAACTCTGAGTGCACTTAAGATCTGAGTATTTCGAGAACGGTCGTCTGCGTATTACGGTGACATGTCGGTGTCGCTACAGCTCTGGATGTTACAGCTGAGGACTACAGAATCCTCCTGTGAGAGAGAGAGAGAGAGAGAGAGAGAATGAGAGAGAGAGAGAGAGTCGCTTTAATATCTAGATGTCGCGTCGACGGAATATCAAAAGCGCGCACGAGAGAGAGAACGACAGCAAAATAAAAAAATTCTAATTGATAATCAGGTAATTAGCGTGTTGGTAATTAGCTTGTTAGATCAGAAGTGGGAGACGCTCATGTTCCATCCTTTTTTTTTTCCTCCCCCTCTTCTTCTGACAGCAGAGAGAGAGAGAGAGAGAGAGAGTGGAGACGGATAGTATGCCATGGAGAAGGTAGAAGTGGCAAAAGGAATTTGAGAAGGGGGGGTCATCTAATTCCATTTCGAAATGGAATCAAAGACTCTGGAACGAGTGGGTCGGTCTCCTCGAGAGGTGCACTTCGGCTTCCCTAAACTCACCAGCTGAGGTCGGGATTCGGACGAATTCAGACCGACCAGCACAGACCATATTACAAGACACTGTGAAGGCAAATGTCTCGTCCTGTCTCTCTCCCAGCCACTCTTGTTGGATCTATCGCTGTCTCTCGGCGCATTTATGTACGTATGAATGTATACGAGTACGTATACATCTTTGACTTTATATATACATGCAAGCATGTATGCATGAAGGTGTATTTGTGTGTATATTAAGACTTGTAGAGGTGTGTCTGCCTGTCTGTCTGTCTATCTGTATGTATGTATGTATGTATGTATGTATGAGTAGTGTCTGTATGTATGTATGTATGAGTAGTGTCTGTCTGTATGTATGTATGTATGTATGTATGAGTAGTGTCTGTATGTATGTCTGATTATGTATGAAATTACTTATTTGTACTGTACGGGGAGGGAGTATTACACTCGTGGGGGCTTATCTTTTAAATCTTTTCCCTTCTAAAACTATATATATATATATATATATATATATATATATATATATATATTTTCCAAGACCTCCCATCTTAAGGCTTTCCTATTCGTGTTTGCCTGCGTTAGTGAAATCATTTTCAAGAGGAAAAAATTCTGGAAATAGTACCCACAGTAACACAACCAGTTTGTCTTGTTATCAAATAATAATTCTGAGGTTTTGCTGAGTTGGAGTTTTGACGTGTGTGCTAAAGGGGCGTAAATCACCTCGGCTCCTCACCGACCAGAGTTACGAATGATTCCATGGGAGTTCCGCCCTAAAATTGATGTTATTTTCTTCTGTGTGTGTGTGTATTTTTGCCCGCTAATCCGGACGGAAATGTATTTTTTACTCTGAGGGGGAGGAAAAAAATTGCGGCCGGTCCAGGATTTATTTGTAGGGAAAACACACCAAATGGAATGGAAAAAATTCTCGGCATTTTCCGGCATTTCTAATCATTTTCCCGTCCAATGAACAGGACAGAAAAGACCTCGAATAAAAATATGATCGAACCCGAAAAGTCTGCTCAGACAGGACACGGCAGCGTCACGTGACGCAATATTGGACACCAACTGGGATTAAAAAATCCATCTGACATCACTGTCAAGAATTGTGCAATAGTGGATTAATGATTATATTGAAGGGGAAGTGATCATTACGGATGGAGCTACGTAGGGAGCGATCAATACAGGTGGTGTTACCCTGGGAAGTGATCAATACCAATGGCGCTATCGAGGAAGTGATCAATACAGATGGTGTTACAGAGGAAGTGATCAATACAGATGGTGTTTCAGAGGAAGCGATCAATACAGATGGTGTTACCTGGGAGGTGATCAATATTGATGGCGGTACTGAGGAAGTGATCAATACAGATGGTTTTTCAGAGGAAGCGATCAATACAGATGGTGTTTCAGAGGAAGTGATCAACACAGATGGTGTTTCAGAGGAAGCGATCAATACAGATGGCGTTACAAAAGAGTTTTACAACACTGCGAGTCCTTTGATGATTAAGGGAGTAGCCAGAGTACAGAAATTACATGGTACATAAGACTTGGTTGGACTGTAAGATGTGGAATACAGTCCTGTCAATATGGGTCAATTTCTTGAGACGAAAGAAATCTTTTGATTAGCGATTATCTGCCTCATTAATCACCTGCACTACGAGTAAGTCTTCCATGCCAATCAAAAAGGATTAATATTTCCAGGATGCTATTTATTCTTTTTATTAATCTGTACATTATTTCACAGGAAACCTGATCAAATTGACTATTTGTGTTTCACTGGAAGCTGTTTGGAACAGCTGGGTTGATCTCCCCCTTGTATTACTCACCAGCTGTCTCCAGCTGTCATACACTACCCCCACCAGCTGGCCACCCCAACTCCCACCAACTGTCTCCGGCTGCCACAATACACCCTCCACCAGCTGTTTCCAGCTGCCCCAATCCCCTCCAATCCCCACCAGCTGTCTCCAGCTGTCATACACCACCCTCACCAGCTGCCCGCCCCCCCAAGCTCCACCAGCTGTGTCCAGCTGCCGCTATACCCTACCCCACCAGCTGTTTCCAGCTGCCCCAGTCCCCTCCAATCCCCACCAACTGTGTCCAGCTGCGCCCCCACCAGCTGCAGCAGGTGTCAGCAGTAATCGCAGGTGGTGGTTGTGCCTCTCAGGGTTCGAGCGAGGAGTGCCTGGTTACCCGCGCTACTCCTACGCCGGCGACCCAGCGCTGGGGCAGCACCACCTCCTGATCAGCGCCATAACCATCACCGAGGACGGCGAATACCAGTGCCAGGTGGGCCCCACCGACACCAACCCGCCCATCTGGGCCGCCGCCAACGTCACTGTCCTGGGTAAGTTGCGGGGCCTGGGAGAGTGCCAGTGCCAGGAGGAGCGCCAGTGTCAGGGAGAGGGACGGGGAGAGTAGCAGTGCCAGGGAGAGGGACAGGGAGAGTGCCACTGTCAGGGAGAGGGGCAGGGAGAGGGACAGAGAGAAGGCCAGAGAGAGTGCCAGTGCCAGGAGGAGTGCCAGTGTCAGGGAGAGGGACAGGGAGAGTAACAGTGCCAGGGAGAGGGACAAAGAGAGTACCAGTGCCAGGGAGAGGGACGAGGAGAGTAGCAGTGCCAAGGAGAGGGACAGGGTGAGTGCCAGTGCCAGGAGAGGGACAGAGAGAGTAGCAATGCCAGGGAGAGGGACAGGGAGAGTAGCAGTGCCAGGGAGAGGACCAGGGAGAGTAGTAATGTCAGGACACAGAGAGTATCAGTGCCAAGGAGAGCACCAGTGCCAGGGAGAGGGCCAGGGAGAATACCAACGCCAGGAAGAGAGCTAGAGAGAGTACCAATGCTGGGGAGAGGGACAGGGAGAGGGACGGGGAGAGCAACGGTATCAGAGGGAGAGCAAGGGAAAGTACCAGTGCCAGGGAGAGAGCCATGTGAGAGCACTAGGGAGAGCGCTGAGTGAGAGCACGAGAGAGAGAGAGAGAGAGAGAGAGAGAGAGAGAGAGAGAGAGAGTGCCAAGTACCATGGTGGCACTAGTAACCGATGCATCATTCAAAGCACAATCAGCTAGGTCATTAATCTGGAACATTTTGAAAAATCCAATCAGAGATTTTAATAATTTTCTTATTGCTTTATTATTTCATAAATAAAACTCTATGGCCGGTGGGTGAATAGTAATTGTTCACATTGTACATTCCTCATCTTCAGGTTAGGAAATGATTCAGAAAAATATTCGTTCTTAAAGAAAATATATTTCTCTCTCAAAGATTCATGAACAAGTGTTCAGAAACGTTAAATAACTTACTATGTTTAGAAATGTTAAATAACTTACTATGTTTAGAAACGTTAAATAGCTTACTATCTAAAGAAACGTTAAATAACTCACGTACTATGCTCAGAAATGTTAAATAATTTACTATGTTCATAAATGTTAAAAGATTACGATATATGTTCAGAAATATTAAATAACTTACGTACTGTGTTCAGAAATGTTAAAAAGATTGCGTAATATGTTCAGAAATGTTAAGTAACTTTCGTACTATGTTCAGAAATATCAAATAACTTAAGTACTATGTTCAGAAATGCTAAATAGATTACGTAATGTGTGTTCAGAAATGTTAAGTGATTTACGCAAATGTGCTCAGAAATGTTAATCAGTTTATGTAATATGTTCAGCAATGCTAAATTACTTGCATAATTGAAATTCTCACATAAACGGCAAAATGCAACGAGGGACGTCTTTAATAAGTGGATGAGAGAAAAAAATCAAATAAAGAATCTCTGAATTAAAATTGCGAATATTTCGGAAAAAAACCTAGATTAAAGAATCGCATATTTTTCAAAAATTCCTCGGGATTATTCAATAATCCGAAATACTAATTTCACTTCGGATTAATTAAAGCATTTTTCTTTCGTAAATACCTGACTCTTCTCTTCATTTTTTTAAAGTTTTTATTTGGTTGCATTGTTGCCCTAAGCTAATTCAGTATACTTAAGAAATAATGATGATAACCTCATTATTATTATTCATTATTATTATTATTACTATCATTATGAATACTCTTACCATTATTATAATCATCATTATAATAATTATCATTATCATCATCACTATTATTAGTATTATAATCATTATTATTATTACCATTATCATTATTATAATTACCATTAGTATTATTATCATTATGATTATTATTATCATAGTTATCATCATTATTATCATTATTATCATATGGATAAATAACTAGATGAAAAGAAAAACACTAAATTCAAAAATTAGAAGCAGGTAACCGAAGACCATATTGATCATTCGCTACAATTCCATCAAAATAAAATCAAATGACAACTTTTATAAATCAAATTGCCCGATATTTACATAAAGAAATTTGCTCTGTGATAGAAATCCACAGATTCTGAAATACAATCAAAAAGAAAAAATTGACACCAACAGTAGCTGAAATTTTAAAGAATTTCTATGATTCAAATATATATATATATATATATATATATATATATATATATATATATATATATAGATATATAAGAAGTGAAGCTATGACGCTTTTGGTACACAAGTGTTTGAGGTTTGTGGTTTGTCTGGTCTGACACCCCGACTGTCATAGAACTTATTATGTAGCCAAGACAGGAAGCCGTGTGTAGGAAAAATAAGCAAGCTGTGTCCTGTCTTGACCACATAATAAATTCCATGACAGTCATGGTACCA